>CAOJCO013002323.1:0-21082 GCA_948330635.1 Euphorbia biselegans | reverse complement strand
AAGAAGAAAGCCCTTATTTACTTTTTGCTTTACCTGGAATCCCTTCTATCCCTAGCCCGGCTACAGCGCATGAATGACTCTTGCCCTCGGTCACGCTAAAAGCTCTATTTTACTGCTCTAAATTTGCTGTAACCCCGCCTTGCTTCTTTTTCTATCGTAATTGAAAAGAACATATATTATATTATGTTATGTAATTTGACTGCCCCCCAGAAGAAAAAACCAATCACAGTTTCTTCACGCTGGAAGGGAGAGTAGGGGAACAGAGTCTTACGCTGGGTCAAAGGTTCGAAGAAAACTTTTTTGTCTTTACTGGGCACTGAGCAATCTAGGTGAAGAACTTCCTCGCTTAATTAGATATGAAAATCTAGTTTGACTTAAAAAAGACCAAAACGCCACACCAGGAATCTGAATTGAAGTTTTCAACGTTAGTGGGTAACTAATCGAATAGTTGGAGTGGGAAACGAATTTTGGAAGCTAATGCCGCTAATACAATCTCCAAAGAAGCAGCCTAATAGCCTAAGCCAAGGGGACGGGTTTAGCTTGAAAGCCATAGAGGTTAGCTCCCTTCTATATCTATATACGAAACCCCCAGTGGACAGCAAAGAAAGATGCCATACTAAGAAAGCAGTCGCCAATCAATGACCGATGTAAATCAGCCTTACTGGCAGGAATGTTCATAACAGCTTCCGGATAGAGGAAGTAGCAATAGGGCGGATGATCCCTGATTCCATCTAACCGCTCTCTGGACTCGGAGTTTTGAAGTCTCGCTTAGCTCCAAAGGCACATTTCATACCATCCTACTCCTCGTCTTAGTGTTCGATTATCCTTCCTTTGTCTAGGATGAGTTGCATATGAACTATACTCTTGTTTTCTAGAAAGAGTACCATATGTTTCGGAGTTAACTACTAAATAGCTTTCCTAGTACTCTTTTTTTCTGGCTGGGAGTGAGCTACTTATTAGGTGCTTTTTTTAGTTACTTTCTTTGCTGATAAAAATCGTTGTTTTGGACGATGCATATGTAGAAAGCCTATTTCTAGTCAATTTCTAGTAAATTGAGTTCTTTTTTTGTTCTTTCTATAGTTGAGATAGTCGCACGTAATGACAGATCACCGCCATATTATTTAAAGCTTGTGGTAAGAAAGGATTTCGTTCTAGTGCCCGAAAAGAATATTCCAAAGCTTTTGTGTGTTCTCAGTTACTTGTGTGAATAAGGCCTCTATTATAGAGTATATAACCTCGATCATAGGGATCAATTTCTAGCCCTTCATAATAATTCTGTAAAGCTTCTGCATAATTTCCTTCGGATTGAGCAGACATTCGTTACGGGTTCATAAAGAAAGGAAAGCCCCAAAGCCACCTCCGATCGAGCTTTCTTATGCTTATGACTGGCATTGTCGGGGACACCTACAAAAACGAGTCTATTTGGGGCCAGAAAGACTTATTGGATTGGTTATTCGCCCACGTATTTCAAGAAGAGCCTTATATATTACTATATTACGATTACGTGCGAGTGAGGTCTTTCCCTACTGGGATTTCTGACCTTGAATTCTTTTTGGGCATCACCCGCCTTCGGGAATATCCTTATACTTTATACTTTTTGAAAAGAATTTCGAATTGTAGCATGATTCGCCTACCTGGACTGATACGAATAAGGGTAGCTGACCCGTAGAAAGAAGGAAAGCCCAAAGGTAGTCGATATCCTCTGTACAGGGTAGGGCTTTTCACGATGGCACCGAAGCCCATATTTGATCTGGAACTTGAGAAACCCTTCCGGGCCAGGTTGACTCCGAAAGGAGTGGCGACAGAGGATCATCCACCTCTTTTAGATCTTTCACCGCGTCGCTGAGATTCAATGATTCCATCATAGGCCCTTTCTCTACAGCCTAGAGATCCTATCCTATAAGCTTTCGGGCTCTGTAGAGATGGGAGCGGATTCAGTGAAATAGGAGGCTCAAGTGGTTCATCCGGTTATTCAAGGGATATTCTAAGAGGAAAGTACGCTATTCGTCGGTGAGGGATCTATGGTAGCTCGTGTATCTCTTAGCATCGATGGCAGGCCTACTTTTTACAGCTTGAGACTTCCTTTGCCTTTGAAATGAAAGGTTGGAATCCAGGAATCGTGGACTAGAGCCCTTATTCTAGGTCGATGTGCCACCAATACAATATACCTTTGAAATCTGGCTTTACCTGGGCCGCTTCTCGACCGAGATCCCTTCGATGGATGTCACCGTACTTGTCTCTTCTCAACTGGCGAGACCGCCCACCACAGAGAGCTAGGCCTGGGTGCAAGTCAACATATGAGAATATCAGACTGATGTGGCATTCCCGACGGTTGGTAGACTTAAAGCTGGGTCAGCTAGACCTAAGTAAGTAGGCATCGAAGGAGGATTGTAGTAAGGAGTTTTGCGATTTGACTACTTTTTAGTTGAAGAACCTAGTGAGCCAATTCCTATTCCTTATAGCTGCAAACAAGTCTTCTGAAACAGAATAGCTGCGAACAAGTCTTTTTGAAGAAGCAGTCTTCTAGGGGTTGGGAAACTCGATCTTAGAAACCGTGCTTATAAAGCTTGGTTTTCATTCCAACTGGAGGACGGGCTCAGACTCTCCTTGAAAGGTCATTCTTTCCGTCTACGGGCCAGTCGTTACGTTACGGATTCCGGAATCAAACTTTCCTACCCAGGTAGCACGAAGAAAGCTCTCAGTTAAGCCTAAGATTGGTTGGTTCGGCGGATAAGAAGGAGCTCAATTGAAGAAGAAGTACACTCACTCCTCTTCTTGAGTCAAACGGGATGGGAAAAAATCGAAGAAGAGTCAGCCGGGGAGTACGCGTGGGAACAGAACTGGTGTCTTAACCTTGTGCACAAAAGAAGAGTGGGTCCGCGGAATCTAATTTTTGCTTCTTGCTCACTATCTGAACTTGAAGGTTTAGTTTGTGTTCCATGAGTGGGATAAAGAAAAATCCGAGATCAAATAGAACCGCACCCCTTGAAGCCTTTGTATCCACATTATGATTATGTAGTAATTGATTTACTGAATACGAGTAAGAAGCTTCATCACTTTCCTCAGAAAGAGGAGAGGGTCAATCTCTCTGGAAGGAAAGAAATAGCTAAATACTGTAACAATGTATTGCGAGAACCATTATAACATATCAGTAGAAAAAGGGCCACGTTCGGATAAACGAAGCAGACCAAAATACCAAAAGCGAGGCCTTATCCCATAAGGCAACCGAGAAGAAGTCCCAGATCATCCTATGGAACGGTAATTTATCACCCGGCACATAACGATAGGGGATTGATGAAGCAGTCCAAATAGGAAACCATTTCAAAGCAGTCCTCTATCGACTGGTTTTCAGATATCTACTGATAAGTGACACAACCTTCGTTCTCAACTCTTCAAGAAGAGAGTAGAAAGAAGCGTAAAACTCTTTTGTAATCGAGCGAAACTGAGAATAAATATTCTTCTTTACTAATATCATGTTTCACCGTCATCTCTTCGGCGCGATGAAACGAAGGAATGCATCTTGTCTTGGAAGGCCAACCTAGTCAGAGATATAGGATAAGGCCTATGGCTAGTTACTCTGACAATCCGTATCCCATTTCGGAGTTCACATTGGAAGCATCAGGATCCGTCGGCTCTGGCAGCATAGTACCTGCGTCCGCTGGAAAGAAGCCTTTTGGTTTTGTTTTGGGCATACCATCCAGAATCCTGCTTCTGCTCTTGACCTGGGCCAATGCACCACCCAAAACAATTATTGATTATCTACGCTATTTTTGATTTGATGCTTTTTTAGTTGTTGTAATTTCGATTGTTGACTTGAACATAGGATTCCGAGGGTTAGTTTGTTAGTGGGGCGGGGGGATCATTGGATTCCTTGAAAGCTGAGTTGGAGGAAGACTCTGGGGCTCCCCAACCCCTTCCCCAGCAAGAAAGGCAAAAACAAAAAAATAGATTTACAAGTCAGTAGACTGACCTTCTGCTCCTATGTCGATGTTTTCGGAGCCCTTCTAACCACCTTTCTTATCTTGGGTAGAACCTTCCCATTGGATAGCCAAGAAGAAGATTTTCCCTTGCTTGCGACCTTTCCTTGATTGCCTTTCTTCCTTTCGCTCCGCATCCGCACCTTACCTTGCATCTAGAATCGAATCTATGACATTCGAATTTATCTACGACTTGATGTCTACGCGCCGCGCGATATCGCTTTCCTACCTAAGCTAAGTGCTAAGCTAGCTCACTTTCTTTGAGTCACGACTTCCAGGTATTTAGTTAATGACCCCGTAAGCGAAGCGAAGGTCGCTTCAATCAAAAAAAAGCCGGTTTATTTTATAGGCCTGGAAAAGGAGCAAAGATTTTGGATGAGAGGGCAGAGGCAAAGCAGGCACATCAAAAAATGGATTCGGTTAGTGAAAACTCTGAGGATGACCTGTTATAAGGAATTATGAAAGAAATAAGAAGCATGGAATGCAAGCTCTTCGGGATAAGCTAACCTGATTGCCCAGAAGTTAACGAGAAGATAGTCTTAGGTGCGAAAGGCGGTGTTCGATAATCCGATTTTTCTTGATTGCGCATAGCCCTGACTATTTAAGTTATCCCACTAGTCCCACCTCTTCGCCTCGAGTCTGATAGTAAGACAAGGGTTTGCTGCTCTTCTTCTTTATTAAAGATAGCTATTCAAAGCATCTCGAAAGAGGCTACGCCCCTCCTTGCCTAAGAGTAAGAGTTCTTGCTTCAAGTTCATTTGCCGGTTGGAAGTCTTATTGCTACTGTCCGTCCCTAGCTATTGGCTGCCTAGTTGTAGGCTGACCTTCGCTCCTCTACCCAGAAAGAAATTCAAAACTTGGATTCCATTCATTTTGAATTATTTCACTTGCTAACTCGCTTCCTCTCAAATGGAAAGTACGTCCGAGGCCAGAGAACCTATAGAAGGGAAGAGCGGGATTCTATTACTTTAATTTAATGGATAGGTATCTTTTTTGAAAGCCATCGAGGCTAGTAGGAAAAGCGGGAGGAGATTCTAATCTAGCAGCTTTGTACGAAGCGAAGTCAAGGGACGTAGTTACTCGACTAAAAGGAGAGGGTTCAATAAAGCTCCTTCACTTGGAAAGTTTCTAAAAGAGAACTTTACCGATGGTAAGGAAAGGTATAGTTAGGTCTGAAAACGGACTATCAATCACATGCATTAAGATAGCAACTTGGATCCTTATCCTTAGCGGAATGTCTGTTATCAATGGAACGTATAACTGACTGAGACCAATATTGAGCCTAGCTCTTCAAAAGGAGAAGGGAGCAAGCAAGCTATGAGAGAGCGGAATTCTCCTGCTATGCGATAGAGTCCCAATCAAGATCAGGAAGGACTTTTAAACTTCAATCCTTTCGACTAAAGACGCAGACGATGAGGAAAAGTCTGCTTTAATAAAGTAGCTCGGGGGAAGCTTAAGACAGGACATCGGGGCTTATGATGTCGGTTTTGGCTAGGAGTTCCCTTAACCTAGTCAGAAAAGGCTGGACATCTTCATTAGGTCCTTGAGTGGTATCCTTATGGTCAGAGATGGTAGGCTTCTTTCCGGTAAGGTAGGAATGCAGCGGAGGTAGGGAGAAAGAGATTGAGTGGTAGCGATCTAGGGGGCTTTAGCCGAAGCTGGTCTTCTCTCTCGTAAGGGTAAGTTTCTATCTATCCTCGATTCGTCTTTCGCGTGTTGAAATAATTCACCTGGTGTGTGAGTCTAAACTGAATTGGAAGTCCGATGAGTTTGCGGTTTACCTTGCCTCGAGAGCTGGTTGGTGCCCCGTCCAGAAGAGCTATTCAAAGCTTCAGTGGACAAAGATTATGATTCTCTTCTGTCGAATGATAGATACCACAAAGAAGAATGCCCGGCGATAGCATAGGTTATCGCTTATCTTGCTCTGTCTGATTGAGTCCGTTCGACTTTCAGCTTGGCTAGGGCGCTGGAAAAGAAGCGACGTGCCCTTATCTGAACCACTACGTACTCCAACAAAGAAGCCATCCCGTATCTAAAGAAAGAGGGCAACTTGTTTTGAACCCGGATAGATGGATGCCTGTAAGTATAAATATCTTACTTTTGACGAGCCAAAGACAGGCGAGCCGAACCTTCATTAGCTTACCTTACGCGGGAATGGAAGAACTGGAGCGCTGACCTATCATTCCTCCCCTTCTTGTCCTACTTTCCCTCTAAATCCATTCTTTCAAGTATCTTACCCCCACTTAGTGTCTCTTCTAGCTGGTGGCTAAGGCTATTGAGTTGAATTTAGCCCTCGGCGCAAGACAAAGGAATAAAATACCAAAGAATCAAGTTCTATTCTAGGGTGTAGTGAAAGGGAAGATCGACTACAAGGTACGAGTGGAATAAAAGAAGGGAAAGGGTAGTTGAAACTCTTTAATCGAGCCGTAAGCCAACCTTTGAAGGAGGTCCGATGAGAGATCACTTTTCATCAATCAATTGATTCATTTCAGATAGACCTGATCCACCTAAGTCAAGTAGAAACCTAACTTGAACCTGACGCGCTACCTTCTTGTACATTCTCATACTGACTTCCGACATAACTTGTTATGATTCCTCCTTCCCCTGTACTGTACCTACATTCTACTGCAAACAAGTGGGGATAAAAGAATACTCATACCAAGCATGAAGATAACACGGGATCAAATCAGAAAGAAGGTTTAGCCCGCCACACCAACGCCTATTATAGCTAGAGCCACTTTTGGGCATAATGCTGCAGATACGGTTTTTCTATCTCTTCACAGTCTAATGAGCGAGCCGGTCATCCTTCTGCCGCGTTATGACTCCTATTTACAACAAGGTTTGTCGCGTGAACTGACTCCTATAGTCAAGGTTTTTATGCCTGGGATTATTCCTAAGCTTAAGCTTATTTGGCATAATATGCTATATAAGGTAAAGACCGAACAGGAACTAGGACGAAATAAGTCAAATGTACTTTAAAAAGTGGGCGAGAAAAAGGAGTCACGAATTACCTTGCTATAAGGTGAACTACTTTCTCAGGAGACTAGAAAGCAGAAGCATAACGAGCCTTAGCGCTTTATTGTGCGAGACCTTGTTTTGCCAGGCCTATAGTTGTTAGGGAAAGAATCAGCCGAAACTGCCTTTGATCCCACCCTTGTTCTAACATCTTTTTTTCATTCATACGAGACTTTCTTTTCTCGCATATGGAGAAGATCCCATTGGTAAGTAACCTACTTCACTTTATGATACGGGGAAGCCATGTATATGGAGACTTCTCTTCAACAGCCTTAATGGATTCTGCTGGGGGCTCGGCTCTACTTATATATCTATCCGCTTTGTCTCTCTTGGCTTACGGCTTTCACTGGGTCCAGCTCCGATTACTTTTCCTTTTCTTAAATAAATTTCTTTTAGGCCAGGGCCAGATAAGATCGAATATAGGATAGGTACTTTTCAACCAGTTCAGATTCAATCTTGAGACTAGCATCCGATGCCGAACCTTCAGCAACTCCTCAACCAGCCTTAGATCGGGGGTCTGTTCCTAGCTTGCCTATTTATTCTTGATCGATAGTGCGTGCCGTGCCTTTGAGTCCTTTCCATAATTTTGAGTGTTACGCCATTGGAAGTCTAATTACCAGGTGCTTGTTCCCCAGACTCGACTGACACCGATTGAGCAAACTTAAGTGGAATAAGCTTTGGTCGCACTTAAGCGCGTATCCCCACCAGGTTCACTTCCTCGGCCAGCTAGTGAAGTGAGTCTTTTAGCATAGGGAAGTGGGGAATAGATGCTTAGGCTAGGCTCCTTATGCGAGAAAGCTAAACCGGATGATCCGGATCTATCAAGTGTGCCACGAGTGGTAAAGACATTCTATCTATTGTTAAGGAGACTCTTTCTCGTTAGTAACGAATTCCCTCGCTTGAAGGGAAACTATCCCACAATCCTTCGTGAAACACAGCTACAGCAGATTTGAAAGCATAAGGTGAATAAGTCGCTTTCTTCAGACTCAACAATAAAGTCATCTGCAACTATAACTACGTGTACGAATCAAAAGACTGAAACTCTTTCTAGAGCCGGAGAGAAAGACTCAACTATCCTATAAAGAAGGGCTGCTTTCCCATTCGCAAAACATCGAATCAATCTCTAAAGTACTAAACTTATAAATAAATATGCTTTATCAAGATCAAGAAATTATCCAAGACTTGGGTGAAAGAACCTTGGGACAAAACTATGACTAATTGCAGAAGCAGAAATATCTTTATTTCTAGACTTGGCATAACCCGATGGAGCTAACTGAACTTGAGATAAAGAATCAAAAAACTGACTCCTCAAACAAGGAGTAGCCCAACCAGTTGTTCCGATTGACAGCATTGATTCCCTTATTCTTTCGACACCTGCGACTACTGCTACTACTCCTATTTCTGCAGATACCTTACAATAATATGTTTTCAGGCTTGGCTTCCTTGATAGGGGTTTCCCCAGGCTTCGCTTCACAACTGTACTAATAGTGCAAGTGTGCCATGAGTGTGTACTTACATTCTTTCTATAGATAGGGATACTCGTTCGTTCCCCTGTTTTCTTCCTTGTTTTAAGACTGCCTTTCTTCTTGTTGATGAGTTTGCTTTTGCTGTCTTGACTGCACCAACACCTAAAGCTTCAACTGCCTACTCCACGGGTGATAGTTCAACTTCCTTTCCTGATTCCGTAGGGGACACCACACCAGGCGCAGTCCTTACGCATACCCCCGCCGGTTCGGCTTCACTTTCTTTCTCTCTCTTGCTTTCAGACTTTCCTGAGACTGCTGGTTCTGTTTTTTCTCACTTCAACTGGGGCCTCTTTCCTTCAAGCGATATATCGCACTTTAGACTTCCTCTTGTATGGTGTCCTATAGGAGAAGCTTACCGCTCTCGAGCCAGACCGACCGTGCTTCTAGCTCTAACGGCATTTTTGGACGAATCCTTCCCTAAGCTTTTATTCGAATAGGACAAACGGATGCTACCTTCAATGAAGGATTTCCCTCTATTGTTTCTGGTTTTGGGGTTTCTCTCTACACTGCCTTTACCGCGGGCGGGATCGGATCCCTTCTATCGTATCGTGAACTCGTGAGTCATCTCTTTCTTTTTCCACCTTGTTCTCTTACTCATTCCCATCCAGTTCGTCCACTTGGCATAAACAACCTCCTTTCCAGGTGCCTCTTACTCAACTTCGAATAAATCAATCTCATATGCATGGAAAGCTTCAGCGGAAACAGCCTTAGAGCCCGTCCCTGGACTTGTGAAACTACCTTTTGGGGCTAGGTCTTCTTCTCTCTGTCCTTCCTTTTATTCTTCGAAAGCAAAGACTGCTGTTACCTCTCATTATGGATTTGCCTATGGCCCATCCCTCTATAGAATATACTTTCCTTAAACTGCCAGATCCGCTTTTGTCGTCCGATTACAGAACAGAAACAGGTGGGGCATCCTTATCGAGCCTTTGAGCTAACCCCTACCTTGCTAGCGTTGCTAGGACTAGAGCCCATTCGTTCGTTGGGATTCTTCCAGCTTAGACGCTATTACCAGGTGCTTGATCCGGTGACTTTACTTAAACCAGAGGGGCATCTTCTTACGAAGCCTTTACGGACTTGACTGACTAGACTTCTGCGTGGGGTCAGATACCTAGTTATCTGACTTCCTCTATACACTTCACTTTCGATCTTTACGGACTTGATCGCATAAGCCGAACTTACTCGTATATAAATATACGGTTGGTCTGTCCCTTGGTCAACTTATGCTATCCCACTCGGGAAATAACTGCAATCAAACCTGTTTACTTCTCTTACGAATTGCCTTCTTTCAACTCCGAAAACTGCTTCAAAAGGAAAGCCAGCCGCTGCGCCTATTACGGGTGATTCTTGATCGGTCCTACTCCCCTTGGTCAGATTACTCGACTGACACTACTCCGGCTTCAGCCGATCCTTCCACTGCCTTTTCCACTGGGCCAGGGGCATCGTCGGTATGCAATCGATCATCGTGCATGTGTGCCTTTCCCTCACGCTTTCTAATGAACATACAAGGGATTCTGGCGTAGCTTAGCCTTAGCTCATTTCCCAGTTGAAAACAATTGATACTCATATTAGGGGTCAAAGTTACTCAAGGCAATTTCCCTACCAATAAGATTGGCAAAAAGACAAGTTTTTCGTTGCATATAGGTGTAAAACTGACTCATGACAAAAAACCGATCAATACTATTTCCAATTTGGAAACTTGTTATCTCCTCTATATGGAAAAGTGAGAAATTTCATTTCTGGTCAGAACTTGACAACTTTTTTCAAACTTTGAGGCGGATATAGATGCCAAAGTAGTCCCCTTTTTGCCACTTTTCATGTGAAGTCATGTCAAAAAGCCGATCAACCTTAGCATTTTATAGGTTTTGCAGGGAGATAACTTTTTTCATTTCTTATTTATTTTCTGCCCCCAGGTTTTCTAACAAGTGTGGAAAAAGGAAATAGTGCACTAAGATCCGAAGTCTTGACTGCGACAACATCCTTCCCTGTTGCTTCTTCCGGTGACTTGAGCGCGGATCCTTACCTTGAAGGTTCTGTTCCCTACCTAGGTGCGAGTGAAACAGCCTTAAGGCATTCAGCTGGGGATGGGGTGGCCTCTTTTCCATGTTCCGACTTTCTCGCGGGAGCTTACTCCGGGTACTTCCTATAAATCAATATCATAAGAAAGGGCACTTCCCGATCAAAGCATTAAAGAAGGCTCAGTGGAAAGCTAACTCCTATTTACTAGGTTCGGTCCTGACTCACCGGATAGAGGATACTCCTTCCCTAAGAATGTCATAAGTTCGTTTCGATTTAGACTATACTAGTGAATCTATCCCAGACAGAAAATACCTAACCCGATTCTTAAACAAAACCGGGCCTAGCGCTCGTGGCAAACTACCTTCATCCGATTCTTTCCTTGAGACATCACTTGTTTGTTGGGAAAAAATCAACTGAAAAAGCCTGAGCCCCTGGCGCTTGTTCAACTTCCGTTCCTTCTACTTCTGGGGCGTCTGGTCTGCACTTCCCTGGTTCCAGTTCCGATTCATTGAACTTTTCATGCGGCGACCTTCTTACTATTTATTCCTACTTTCACATACAGAACCTTGGTACTTCGCTTGGCATGGATGCCTTTCCTTCCACTGATTGAGCTAAACATAGATCCGGGGAAGCTAACAACTTAACTTCAACTGCAGGGGGCTCTAGCCCTTTTTTTCTCTCTATTTTTCAACTAGCGATTCATTCGATACAACAACACCCGTACAAAGAGAAACTGCTGTCGAAACAGAATCAATTGTACCGCCTAGAAGAAGCGCTCTTTCAATACTCCTATAGTAGAGGCAGGGGCTAGTCTGGTGGTCTCGTAATCGTATATAAGAAAAAGGCTTTTCTTAGGAGCTGTAAACTATAAATCACTTGAATAATCAAAGAGAGATGGGATCCATTAGAGGAAGGGATAGGCATCCCATTGACACCAATTAGACCGTCAAGCTCTTTGGTCCTTACAATATCTCTCTTTGACTCGTCCTGACGTCTCCTTTGCCATCAACAAGCTCTCTCAGTTCATGCATTGTCCATCCACACTTCATTGGTGTGCTGTAAAAGGCCTCCTCCGATATCTAGCCACTTCATGGTTCAAGAAGGAGTTGTCTTAGGACATAAGAAAGATGAGAAGGGCATTAAAGTAGATAAAGCCAAGCTTGAGGTCATAGAAAAGCTTGACCCCGGTGAAGGGGGTGAGATGTTTTTTGGGTCACGCTGGTTTTTATAGAGATTTCGCTGAGGATGGTGAAACTTCAGGGAGGGTATTTGCCACGAGGTTACCCTCCGTATTGGGCAAGAGGAAAGAACTCAGGCAAGCTAGCTCTTTAAACCATAGGGAAGGAAAGGGACTGACATAAATAGCAGCTCCAGGTCCACTAATGTATAATGTAGTTTCGGCAGCCTTCCTTTTCAGGTTATGGGTAGCTGCGAGGTTATACGGATTTAGAGGTCGATCTTTATTAGGTTATTACTCATCCGCCTCCCTTTCGTTAGATTCTCGGAGCTAGGGTTATGCTTGGATTGTCTTTAGTTTACTGACTAGTCTATTTATCATAGGTGGTTAGGTGATCGTAAGCCAATACGACTCGTGATTCAGGCAAAGCCATCCCGAAACAAATTTTTCTAAGAAAAAGAAAAGAGGATAGGGGATAGAATCACTATACTATCATGGTCTACTATACTTAATCCACCAAAGGAAAGGGACTACTGTCGATGACCCACTTTCTCTTGCTCAAGCATCCGCTATTGCTTAATTGCCCGCTGTCTCGAATCGGGAATCTATTTGACAAGAGAGTCTGATCACGGAATTGGTAGTTTCTGGTTGACCCAGAACTCAAAAGTAAGCATGGCAATCCTGAAATCAAGGAACTCTCAAGCTTCCAAGCCCACTTGATGAGCTTGCGAAAGGATGAATGAAACCTAGGATAAAAACCTACCTACCGCCCTTGCTGAAAGGGAACTGAACCCTATCATACCAAGCCAAGAATGAATCTTTCCCTTAGCGCAGAGCTATTTTCCACCTCTTTTTTGTCACATTTCGAAGATTTTCGCTTCACTAGCGTTCGAGAAGTTGTCAAAGATCTTTCACTTAAAATCACTATATGTGATCAAGCTTCACCTGATCACCTTGGAACATTGGCGAAGAACAGAAGCGGTTGAATCAGTAGGGCTATGGATCGGGTCATTCATGAGTCCTTTCTTTACTGTGTATGATGTCGAAATAGCATCTAGTAGTTGTAGTTAAGCTCGTTGACTGAAAGCAGTGCCTGACGTGCCCTTTCATTACGTAGGTAACAAACGACTTTTGACTCGACGCGACGTAATGTAATAAGAAGCAACCCTCAGCGTCACACCCTCGCTCAAACTTTATAGTAAGGGCTCGCGCCTTTGGCTTTTCGCACGTACTCACCTTTATCAGCTCCCTTGCCTTTGCTCCACTTCTATTTACTACTGACTAGGTCAGGTTCAGGTTCTGTTCCTTAGCATCAAATTAAAAGCAAGCAGATGAACATCGCAGTTTAGTTTAAAAAGCATCCCCCATCATCCTCATTCGATCCTGCCTGCAGAAGAAAGATAAGCTAAGCCCGAGAAGAAGAAGGGCTAAGATACAAAGGCAATTAGCGCTAGAGAGAGGCACTAGCAAGACAAGGCGCAGCACTAGAATATAATGGGCTAATGCTAATGCACGCTAACTACCCCTAATGTGCTACTCTCGCGCTATACTGCACCAACGCTTACTATGGGCTTTAGCCCTATCAGCAGCAGAGCGCAAAAGAAGGTTGGTTTGCTCAGGTGGATGATGATGAAGACGTAGGCAAGATCGTCACAGATGAGATTCCAACAGGTTTGTATAAGATGGGCATGGAAGCTATCCTAAAAGATTCTCGAGACGCACGCATAGAATAGTAAGAGTTGAAAATAAGGCGCAAAAGTCTTTTTTCTTTCTTTATTGATGAAACAGATCATGGTAAGGAATGCCATAATCGCCTAACTTATTCGCCCTCTAGAGCGAAGAAGTCCACATAGTTCATTGAAGGCATACTAACCAAGCAACAGAAGAGCAGCGCGCACAAGCAGAATTAGAGCAGCGAATCACATTCCTGAGAATAAATAGAGTTGCTATGAGACCCTTGCGCCTGGTCTGCTGGCCGATCCTTTTAAGGAAGGAGCTGATCCGATTCTTGGGTGCACTTTTCAGCACGCAGCGGGTCAGCTAACAGGTCCAAAGATGGACAAACAAAGAATCAGTAGACTGCTTGATAGACTGGCTGTCTAGGTCAAATGGAATTTGGGGTCCCCTTCCCCGCGGAAGGCCAACATCCTTTTGTCGCCCGTTAGCAAGACCGAAACTAGATGGGGCGACTAAGGTCTTGACCCTTACCAATCTATTGTTGATTTTGAGTCATTTTCTTTTTTCTTGTAAGTGGGATCCTCTTAAGCCTTGACCGGATGGAGTCTGTCTACCAAGCTCGATTATAAGAGATAAACCAGATTCAAATATCCAAAGCAAGAGACCGATGGTATAAACAATGTCTAAAGCTCGCGTATGGGGTTCCCCTCGGACCATACTAACTTTCTCGCCCTAGTAGACCAGTATAGGTAGCAGTCTTTAGACTTTTTTTTATAGGTCAAAGGCAAGTGAGGTTGAAAGCGAGTAAGCCAACGGCGTCCCTGTATGGTTGCTTTTCTGTGAGATCTTCTGTGAACCAGTTGGAGGGCTAGGGGCTTTTGGAATCTCTGAAGTAAGGGTGTAAACGAGTCCCCCATGTTGGGTTAGAGGGGATAAGTACTATATTAAACAGTCTGGAAGATGGGCCAGTGGATAATAAATATAGTCCCTTGCTGGGGTCCAACGTTTTGAACCAGTAGCTTCGCCCCCATGGGCCAGTCCTTGTAGTCTTTTGATGCTCCTTTTCTTCTGCCTGTCTCAGTCCTAAGCACTGTCATTCTCTAGGCGGGAATAGGTTGCATAAATAGAAGATAAGATAATACCTTACAGGCCAGCCAGTTGTTGGAATTGCTCTCCTTTTGCCTTTCCTGTAATAGCCAGTTCTCCGCCTTCTAGAGTATCCGTTTTAGTTGGAGTTCGATACGAGCCAAAGGAGCTAGCGGTTTCTTGAGGCCTATCTATAAGTTTCTAATACTATTTAATAGCTAGCTAAGGAGCTAGAGTATACTAGGATTTATAACAATCCCATTAAAAAAAGTAGGGTGTCTTCCTGTAATACCAATACCTGTAAAACTTAAAGTTGAGGGCTCCCCATTATCTTTATTAATCCTTAATCTGCAGTCCAATCTTCCCTAATTTCGCAGATAATCGTTAAGTTACCAGGGGCAAAGAAGAGGGTGGACATGAATCAAGAGAATAAGCTGTTTAATCAGAATACATAGGTTTTTGAATTGAATTCAAATCGGTTGTTTGCAAGGTTGAGCGCGATACTAGCTTACTAAGGAGCTATTATCTTACTCAAAGAAAGATAAATAGATCTTAACAAGCCTCCTCATTCCGCTTATACATTTTGTGTCGGTGTAATGAAGGAATCAATCTGGGATAACCTGCCCTGGTTAAGGAAACAGGTAATAGAGATGGAGGTTACTTGCTTGGTGGTTTCTCCGGTGCAGACTCCTTGGTACAAGCTGTGGGTTGTGACCAGCCTGCAGCTAATCGGTCTATTATCATACCTGGAGGGTGTAAACACTTCAATGAGATTATAGATTGAATAACCATCGGATAACTATAGACGCTTCGAGATAGACCGCGAAGGATAAGTTAAGAAAAGCCTTTCCGGAGATGCACTTAAAAAGACAATCCTTTTCTCGCTTAGATATGAATGAAGGTCTTTGGTTAGATGGAGTGAAATGACGCGAAGTTCCGTTATTATTTAATTAAATATGAAAAATTTGAGTCAAATACCTGACTTGCCAGTTGGAGACGAACTGCCTTCCTTGCTTGGTCGGTATGGATATGCATATTCTTAAGAGAAGAGCGGGATGCTTGCTATGTTTTAAAAGGAGGATGGCAATTGGCTTCCGCCAACAGTGGACTATGTTACAGATGTTAAAAATTAGTATGTATATATGTGGTGCCTTATATTATAGAGTAAGAATCTTGGGTTCCGGTTTTGGAGTTTGGACTGAAGAGAGGGATAGGAGGGATATTATGGGATAGACAGAAGAGTTCGAAGCAGTATGGAAGAGAGTTTTAACTTAACGCTGGAAAGCCTTCCAAAAAAAGGCGGGTAACCCTTCACCTTAAAATAAAAAGGTCACTTCACTGCAGTAAATCGCTTTATCCTTACTCCTTTATTCCAATAGCTCGAAAAAAGAGGGGTTTTCATTTAATAACTCCGCGGGCGAATGCTTAAATAAATACCCTTGCGTGGGACAAAAAACTGCCTCAAACCCCTAGGAGAGAAAGTAAGGAGAAGAAGCCCTTTATCCTCTTACGGATTTGTTCAAGAACCAAGAATTCAAGGAACCCTTGCAGCATATTAACAAGCATCCCTTGGAAGAGAAAGAGCTTTCCTTTATGCCCTGTCGTCTGCTTCACCACCGCCCGTTCTTTCTGCACCGCCGCGCAAGGAGTCCCATTCTGCAGGGATAGTCGTGGTTAGAATCACAAGCACATAATGTAGCTAAAATCGCGAGTATAATCATAGCTAAAAAGGCTCGCCCTTCTGTTGGAGCCCGAGTCGCGGAGATATCGTATTTCTTAATAGTTACCTCGTCCCATTCACCGATAACTTGTCTGATCACTAGCAGTGAATCCCCGATAATCAGAACACGGGACGCTTGGAGGTTTCGCAGTGCGTCCATCCCGAACAAACAGGCCTCATACTCGGCTCCGTTGTTAGTTACGGGAAACTCCAAGCGTTTGGATAGTGGGATTTTTTCTCCTTCAGGAGTGGCAATGATAACCCCTAGGCCTGCTCCTCTTCTGTTAACCGCTCCGTCAAAGAACATAACCCATTTCTGTGCTGATACTGTCTCAACTGTTGCCAACTGTTCATCCGGGAACTGCAGATTTTCCACGTAGTCAGAATCAAGCGGTTGTTGGGCAAGAAACTCCGCCACAGCTCTACCCTTAATCACTTTCCGAGTGATGTATTCCACGTCGAATTCAGATAACAGTAACAGCCATCGGGACAGTTTTCCGGCTAGGCTGGGAGCTGCATACAGATACTTCATGGGATCTACCTTAGCCACTGCTTGGATATGGTAGGACTGGAAGTAGTGCCGTAGTTTCTTTGTCAGCCAGACCATCGCGGCACAGGTCTTCTCAACTACTGAATACCGAGTTTCATAATCAAGCAGCTTCTTACTCAGATAGTAGATGGCATGCTCTTTTCTGTCATCGTCCTCCTGCACTAACATTGCCCCTACTGAACTGTCTTCGATGGCAAGGTACAGAATCAAAGGCTTACCCGGGATGGCAGCCTTACTTATTTGAATACGCTTGCATCCACTTGTGCTGCCGCTTTGACTTTGACGAATGAAAGATCGACCCCCTCACTCAATCGCCGGGAGCCTGTACTGGGAAAGGGAAAAAGAACTTTCTTGCAATGAGAAGGAATCTATTCGTCCAATCGCCATCCCTTTCAGACTGGAGAGCTATGGTAAGACAGACTCACTATTTTACGAAATAAGGAGACAGATTCGATCCAGCCATAGGTTTTCCCTACGGATACCTTGTTGCGAACGAAAAACCAACCCCTTATTCTTTATTTATTATGACTAGCCTAGCGCCACCGCTTTAAGTCAAGCGACGCCAATCCCGTTACGGCCGCTTCAATTCGCTTATAAGAAGGGCTAGCTACTATTGTTACACTATCAAACTTATTCCGTTTTTTAAGGGCTTGAACATTCATAAAGTAATGGCCGGAATTGGTATTGTAATTGGGAGCAAAGGCGATTTGCCGCCAGCATGGTCTGAGTGCAGATACACTCTCATCCGTGTATCGGGAGCGTAGTGCCGTTTCGATCTTACGTTCGATCCGTGCAACGAGCTGGATTTCTTTCTGATTTGGGTATATCCACTTCTCCTGCTCGCCCCAGTTGAGTCTTCTCTCCTCTGCTTCAGTGATTTCCTGTAAGCGATCTGAATCAGAGATTAGCGGATCCGCTGTTTCCCACAGTAAAGCAGACGGGGATTCACCTTCTGGTAGTTCTACTCTACCCCCCGCGGTTGGCTCACTCTCATCCTGCATTCTCTCATCCCCAGCTCCGAGGACATAAGAGAACGCAGCGGGGTCATTATGCCCTGGATCCTGGGGAAAGCCACTTGATCCCCCTCCTCCTGAAGAGCTAAGGTGGTTAAGATATGGTCCAACTATCGGGGACAATTCGCTGTTCATAAAAGTCTTAGCCTCCATCTTTGAACCTTCTATTGGTGTCTCAACATCTGCAACCAATTCTCCTAAAGGAGTCAATGGGATGCCCTTCTTTGAGGATCTTGTTTTCCCCTGCAGTCACCCTCTTCTTTCTTCCGGGGAGAAGCCTATCTGAGTGAGAGTGCCTCAACCAAGCTACTTCGTTCCTCACTCGGATTGGATTGTCGGGGGAGGGGAATTGCGTTAGCCGTCGACTCAAGCAAGAAGAGCAACCGACTCTCACTAATAGCTGCCCATGCTCATCAATCACGCTAGTCGAACTAGAGCTACAGCCTGCCGAGGGATAATTTCCACTGCTCTTTCTTCTCGGAGATTGCCGGGTGTTCACTCAAACTCAAAACATCGAAAGAGAAAAAAGAGAATGAAAGCGGATAAGTTGATCCGCAGCCCCTTTGAATCTTACGATGAAAAGAAGGAATACACCTAGGAATGCCAGAGTGGTTAATGGATAGGGGCTGCTGCTGGCTCTTATTTATTGGTCAATACAGCTTCGGGCTTTCAAGCATTGAGGCAGGCATAAGCCCGGAAGGTACTTCCCCTCAGATGAGAATAAGGCACATAAGGAGGAAGAGGCAGATCAATGAAAACTGACTAACCGGTTGTACCCTCACCTCATTACTCTGAGGAATTGCTTGAACTGCTAGTGATAGATGGAATCGAAATGATCCAGTAGAAAATGGTAAAGGAACCACCTCAGCATCTGGATTCCGTAGCAACTCATCCCTCTTTGTCAGGTATAACTATTGAACTCGGGGCTTATTACTCTACTGCCTTAGCTAGAGGTCGATCAGCCCAAAACCATACTCTATCGAATCAGTGGATTCCGAATAGTATACTCTATATCCGAAAAGAGTTCCTTTCCTCGCTTCCATTTATGGGTTAACTGCTTCTCTGGACGTGGAATAGGTCAAGGTTCCGGGTACAGTTACCTCATCTGCTGCAGGGAAGACCTAGGAGGGAAAGAGAGAGGAAGCATGCTAAGTAAAGAAGAATTTGAGTCAGACTCCGCAGCTTGAGATGCAAGTGAGCTAGTAAGAGGATTAGGAAGGATTCGACACGCATATCTGTCTAGTCCCATTGTGCAAGTATAGGATTTCTTTTTCTTTCTCATGACCAACGAAGAGAATTGACAAAACGAGAATGAGACCAACTTACTAGAATTCCTCATTCCTATCGTGCATCTCTGCTCGCTATCCCCATGTTGGTTACAACTCGCAATGGAGATCACTTCTCTCGCTTTTGATGGATGGCCGGATCGCGTTCGGATGTGGCTGCGAGGAAGGCTGCAAATCTCTCTGGATTCCCCCTGTCCCTCCCGATTCCTATACTACTGGCGAGGAGGGGTACTTCGTTCGAAGATTTATTTCGTGATAAGATTGAGTGACCGAGATGACCGATTGACAATGAGAACTTTCATTCATCTTAGGGATCCAGCTGCACTCGAGAGATTGGCATGCTTTGCTCGAGTCTCGGGTCTGGTATAGAGTCCTGTCTTCATTGCTTGTTCCCTTCTGAGAAAGCGTCAATGACTTCTCGTCCCTAGTGGCTATGGTCTAAAGGGAGGATCACTTCTTCTCTCATGCTTCTGATGGATCTAGCAAAGACGCATCCACCTCTTATAGTTTTCTCGCCTGTAAAGCTTACTTCCGTGGACAAGGGATGCTTTGCTTACATTGTTTGTATTTTGCCTAAAAATGTAGGGAAACAATTCTTCTCAGAATGCTCGCCCAAAGAGAGTGCCAGAACAGTTTGATCCAATTCCCATTTTATATTCCGAGTTGCTCCCTCAATTGGTCCAAAGTAGACAAGTTTTTCCTAGCCCATTAGATCCTATGGTACCACCTGGTATGATGCTAATGTTAAATGCTAATATCATATCATGCTGGAGCACCAGGACATTCCATAGAAAATTGTACGGCTTTTATTTTCAAAGAAAGGTACAAGACTTGATTAAAGCTGGCTGGTTGAAGTTTAATCAAACGTCAAAAACCAGATGTGAATAACAATCCACTACCCAATCATGATGCTAAAACGACAAATGCAGTGATGAATGATGATTACTGTTTAATAAAGACTACACTACAGTAGATGAGGTAGTGATGCCTATGGAACTGTTATATCATATCCTATGTAAGGTAGGACTCATACATGAAAGTCCCGAAGGGGTAAAAGGAGAGATGGCATGTCTTTACCATAAAGAAAAGATTGGACACATGATTTCGGAATGCCCATAGTAGAGGATCGGAGATAAATATCAAAAGAGAAAGAGTTGGTGGTATTACCAAGTTATTCCCCAGGTTGCCTGGTGTACAAGAACTTTCCAGCCGCCCCAACACTAGCTATTCTACCCCGTTGCCATGCTCACGTTTTCCACCACTGCCAGGTAAGAAAACCGCACTAAGGGCCTCAATCAAAGCCTTAAACCGGGATTTCCGTGCCAATTTCTTTCTGGGGTCAAACTTCTATAGCTATAGCGGGTAAAGTTCTTACTTTGGGGGTTCCCAAAGAGCAGTTACCTCCTGTCCCTCCAAAGCCTAACTTGTCTAGCCGTAAAATGCCCCCTTTTACCTCCAATAGACTAGTTCTAATCTGCAAGGTATTCTGGGAGTCTTGCATGCCCAATAGACAGATTTATTAGACTATAGGCATTACAGAGATAATAATCTTTTATTTAATGCCCGAAACTTCAGAAATCCACCTCCGGCAAAGACTTCCACTATGAGCTCGATTGTTCCCGTAATGCGACTTAGGGCCCATAGGAAGATAATCTTATGTTTTATACTTCCGGGACAAATGAAACTACTCTATCCGTAAACTTAGACTCTATCACCCTTTCCCACGGCCTATAGGAAGCAGGCTATCGATTCTACGCAGCTAGTAGTTAAAGAAAACTTCAGTACTTTTCCCGCTCGACTGAACAATAAGGAAGGGTTGCAGATGCTCGACTGAACAATACGGAAAGGAACGACTGATCGACCGCAGGGGGTCAGAGAAATTGAATTTTTCTGTCCCTCTCCCGGTGGTCGACTAACTTCGTACCTGTTCAATCTCATTAGCTCAATTCAGCCCACCTTCGTAATTGAGTTGACTGATAAGACCTTGCTTTCCCGGTAACTAACGTTCCCCCTCTCCTTAGACCCTTCGGCCCTTAGGC
>CAOJCO012953545.1:0-30575 GCA_948330635.1 Euphorbia biselegans | reverse complement strand
AAACTGAGTTTTGTTTTGCAACCCGTGAACAGATTTCCTCTCTCTATCAACTCATTTTTTATGGTCGGGAGGATCCCAAATTCTTCATTGATCCACAAGACCTGGATTCCATACTGAGGGTACACCTTGAACCCTTCGAATCTTATATGATATCTCATCATTTAATGGGGCGGCAGAACAAGTTTATCCAGGTAAACGTTTCGACGGGTACGCGGTTCTTGGTGATGATGTTCTCATCACCGACCCCCATGTTGCCCCGGTCTATGCTAATCTGTTAGACAGGCTAGGTGTGAGCATTTCTTATGCAAAATCTCTAGTATCTGAAACAGGTTGTGTAGAGTTTGCCAAGCGGTTCCTTGTCGATAGGTTACAGGTAGATTTCTCTCCTGTGTCCCTTCGTTGTTGCCAGAACTACTATTACCCCACAGGGTTGATGGCGATTCATATGAAATAGAATATCAATCGCTTCTCAACTTTGTGTCGTATTGGTGGTGCTGGCTACAGAACCCTTTCTTCACTGTAAAAACCTTCTTCTTCAAGTGTGAAAAGGAAGGAGGCGATGTGGCTGAAGATCAAATACCCACTGGAAATCTGGTTGGGTCGAGGCAAACCTCTTAATCCCTACCTTTGTGGTATCCTAATAGCTAAGCTCCGAGAGGAGCTCAAGGTGATTCCGGATCAATACTTCACCCAACCGGGTATGAAGGACTTTCTGGAATGGTCTCTTCTGAGATCGTGGGTTAAGGCTTGGACCAAGATGGTTCACTGGTACTCGTCTATAGCGTTGTTACCTGATGCCACCCTCGAGCAGCTGCTCGATGGTCCGCCAGTTGTATCTACTTCCTGGAATGCTACCCTGAAAGATGAAAATCTTGTAAGGTTTGGTATTCTATGGAAGTGTTATGATTTGGTTGGTTCCCTTGGTTTGCTATGGCAACCAGGGATATTGCCAGAGAGTTCACCCCTCTTGGGGGGCTACTTGTGTGGTGGCGTGGCAGGCGACTCCTTTTTGGTGTGTGCTCAAGGCCTTGAACAACCTCGAGCACACAAGGGTGTAGTCAAAATCAGACATGATAATGACGAACCCTCCACGGCCATTTAACTTGCTCTGAAGCAATTGTTGCCTGCACTTGAGGTAGCAGTTGTTGTGTGACATTCCCGGATTGTTACTGGTCTACTGCCGCCGATAGAAGTTTTCAAAATCTTGCCCCTCTCGGGAGCCGTTGATACTGTGCCCTTATTAAGATAAGATAGGGGTGCCCGTAGCTGATGAAGGCGCCAGGTCATCTAGTCGGGGTCGACCAAAATTTATTAAGTAATAAAGAGATCTAATTTAATTAATTGGAAGGAAAAGGAGGGCTTCGATCCATTGTGATTCGGTTCCTTGGTGTGGAGAGATCAGATCTCCGCCATAAAAGAGAGAGCTCGTAGGTAGCGAGGGAGCCTAGAAAGTAGGATACCATGCCCAGAGAACTCAATTCGTTAAGAGCTTAGCTAAAAGAGAAAGGGCTTACTTTCTTTCCTGCTTTACTCTGCCCCACCGCTTGCTGCCCAACTAAAAAACAATTCTAGCGACCGCTAACAGTCTCAATTGCCTTCACTAAAGCAGCACTCAAACGACTATTGTCACCCCCGCGCCTTTCCTAGGGCTATAAGTAAGGACTTAACAGTAGGTTAGACTGTAGTCAAGGAGGTAGGCTTAAAGCCAGCAATAAAGCTAACAAAGTCTACCGCGACGCGAGCGAGTAGCCTTTGCCAAAGAAGCGCTAAGAGCTTACTTGTTTGTTGCCTTGTCAAAGTTAGGGGATGTCAGGAGTGAACGGATGCAAGAAGAGTTCTGTTCCTACTTGATTAGGATGGATTGCCCGGAATGGGAACCAAGCATTTTCTTCCGCTATTTAGAGAGTCGATAGTTTCTTGGGAATGAAGAATAGCCTAAACTGACTTCATCACCATGAATTGCTAAGATACTCCAAGTATAAGCAACCCTATCTCACTCACGGAAAGCAAGAAAGGGAAAAGCTATTTGTGTCTGTCTGAAAACAAGTCCTCTTTGGATAAGTTAACATCGGGTAACGAATTTTGGTAATTATGTAAAACGAATTCCATTCCAAAAAGAATAAGAAAACACTTTTTCTTACGGTCAGCAGTGATAGCTTATAACAGCCAATTCCAGTTTTGATTGATTCAGACTTGGTTGCACATTCAATCTTTCTTTCCATGTAAGAAAAGAAACTGTCGACTGTCAATCGATCTTATCTGTACACTGTCTAGCTTCTATTTCAGTTACAGAGCGGAGAGAGGAATGAATGGACAGCTAGTGGGATTCATTGTAAGTAAGAGGAGGAATAGAGATCAACAAGAAAGCTGCTAGCAGAGTCAGCTTAAATAGCTAGTCGGCTTAGTCAGTGAATTCGGTGAATAAGCGCGTGGAACTCTTGCTTGTCGAAATACCGATTAATCAACATTTTTGACCTCGATTGTCTACCTATCGCCATAGCTTAACCCATCCTAATCGGATACTTGAATTGGTAATTGATTCTTCCTTGATGATTTAAGGCAGGTAAATTCCCAGATCCATAGCAAACATCTCATGCTTAACTCATCCTAATGTGAAGGTATGACCATCCTAGTGGTTACTAAAAGAAAGCTAGATCAGAAGGTTCATCCGCAGTATTGTAGATAAATACAAATATCAAGGAAAATGCGTAGGATGTTTTGCCCGCTAAGGTCTTTCCATTCCTGGCGATTAGCCGAGTTGGAATACCATAAAAAGCTGAACTTAATTGTTTTTTCGGGTTCGGGTCAAAGTCAAATCGAAAAAAGCAAAGATTCCGTTGATCTTAGCCCTATTAAGTCCCATTTTCTTCACGTTATTAGTAGCAGAATGGAGGGACCAGGGGTAAGCAAATTACAACTTAACTTCTGGCTATATAACTGCTATATCCAAAACTCCGGTTAATGACCTCTCATGTGTGATTGATCATTAGGGCCTTTTTACCTGGCAGTTGGTTAACCTTTGGGCATTGCTTTCTCGATCCACTCTCTTACTTGACTCAGAAAGACAGAACTCGGACATCAGTCTAATAAATCGGCATCTTACGTCGATCAGGTTGCCAGCCCGCAAACCCCATTTCAGAGCCATAGTAGCGGGGGCCCACGCTTTCCCGATGAAAAATCCCGAAGATGCAAGTCTCATATTAGATTATATACGAAATTCTGATTGATAGAAAGCACCTATGACTGTAAGTTAGATATTGTCTGTCTACAAAAAGAATACGTTCCACTACATACCTCCACCTTCATTCTTCTTTCGTCCCGTACTCCGATTTGACAGCTCGATCAGTGAAAAGAGAAGGGTGAGTCAACTGTTCACCTTCTTTGAGAATGACTTCAGAATGCTTCAATTTGGCCAAGATTCTCGATGAAGGTCGGAAGACTTTCTTTCCATTGGAGTAAAGAGCGAATTAGATCCATTATCGTATGTAAGAAATTTCTTTTATTTTATAAGGCTTTTTGCTAGTCTCCTATTAAAGCGGATATCTTAGGTTCGACTCCAACCCTTGGTTCATTCAAAAAAGAAGCTGTAAGAGCTTTCGTTAGCATTTTACAGCGCCATTGCGTGGTGATACCCTACTATCTGATCCCGGTAAATCACCCTACTTGCGGATGGATCCTCGTCGACAGCGAAGTAGATGCCAATAGTACTCTTGCCACACTTGCGAGGTTTCCCTCTCTTAATCCTTGCAGCTTCCTTAACTGTTAGCCTCTTCTCATTATTTGATTTGGGTGAACACAGTAAAGTCCCACCATAAGCATTCTCCGCATCTCCACTGCATTAAATTAAACTAAACGTAAACGTCCCTTTCAACTTTGGATCAACTGCCTCAATCAGTTTCCCCTTCTCCCGTCCATACCCAATCAACAAGCACCGTACCAGCATCATCGACAGGCCTTTTCCCTGTAGCTACCTCTAGCACCACTACACCGAAGCTGTAAAATCTGTTTTCTGTGATGGAACACAAACATATTCAGGAGCAAGATATCCCATTTTCCCAGCTGGTATTGTATTGTAGCTTCCCTGGTTATAGAACTATGTTCATAGACTTCTGCCAAACCAAAATCTCCTAGCTTAGCATTGAATTCTGCATCAAGCATTATATTGCAAGTCTTCCCGTTCCTATGAATTCTTTGTCTCTCACATTCTTCATGCAGATATGAAAGAGCAGACGCAACTCCGAGAACTAGAAAAAACCTTCCTGGATAGGAAAACCGCAGAACTGGTGTTCTTGTGAAGGACTTTCAACTTGAATAAGGGCAATGAAATTTGAATTCAAACTTTGCTTAACAGCACCTTCAGCAAAGAAATTGTGAACCGCCCTGACCGGGTCGTCTTCAATAATCTTCCAACAGAAAAGACCTTGGAATCCATTTAATTTAAAGGATGGGGAAGGGCACTCTAAGCAGGCTCTATTTTCACCGCATCATGGATTTCATTTCGCGTGGAACCCTGGGAAAGATTTTCAGCATCAGTGATCATCGTGGGAATACATCTAAGTAAATTAGGCTTAAGGCGCTCGGAAACCATGAAAAAAAAGCAGAGCCCTTGAAAGTGCTCAGCAGCTTTGGCCCCCACCTGAAACACATCACTAAGGGTAGAGCCATCTTTTGAGTTCTTTCTGGATCTTCTAGCTAAAGTAAAGAGATGAAAAAATCTGGTCTCTTTCTATCGCCCTCCTTTAGCCATTTGATACGGGAATTTCTGTTTCCAGAATAACTCCAAAAGTTCATTTGGCATTGAGTCTACTAGGCTTGATTTAATGACGTAGGTAGACTAAACTCGAAAGTAGTAGGGGTCCTGCTACTCGATTCACCTCTGTAAAGGGCACCTATCCCCTATAAGATAATTAACCAATGGAAGGGATCCAACTCGTTCAAAAGCGGCATAAAGAAAGCACTGTAACCGCATTCGCTCCTATACAAGCACATGAGATGGAAGCACTTATCTATAAGCACTCCACCTGAAAAGGACATAAACAGACGCAGGCACATTCGAAGAAAGAAGAGATCGAGATCTCAGTCGAATCAGGGGAATCCCCTTTCTCAAGGGCAGTTGGCAAGGGAGGAAAGAAGGTTTGGATCGGTTGCTAATTCATTCTCCGTCTACGGCGAGGTCGCATCGACAAAAGAAGGGTACTCATCGATCCAATTCCAGCTTCTGTCCCAGATGAAGTTGTTCTTGTTGGTATCATAGATGTTTTATAAGAACTGGGCAATGTCCCCAAATTAATTGATATCGAAGCATTAACATTCATGGATGGAAAATGAAAGATGTCGATTCTTTTCTAAAGAAAGATGGCTTAGATTGAATAGTTTTAAGCCTCTCCTTATCTTATATTGAATAGACCGGGTAAACTCTTTATTTTGACAGAGGCCTTGTCAACTACATATTCAAATTAGCATGAAAGTCCTACTTTAGATGATACGCCTCGCTAAGCTCTCTCTTGGGCTGTGAAAGCGGTGCGAAAGAAGTTGGGCTCCCCTGCCTTGAGATCTTCCCCTGCCCTGTATGAGTTGAGAGGCTGAGGTCCAGTCTACTAACTAGAAGGTTATTCCACCTGACGATTGTTGTCTTCTTTCAATAATGCTTTGTTGGTCTACCTTGCCTTGAGAGCTTCCCCGGTTACTGAGTCTGTGATTTCTTTCATTGGTTGTATTTGCTTCCATCTCGAAATGCTCTTTCATGATTGTATGTACACAAGTTCTCGCGCATAAGCATAGCCATATGATGAGTTGAAAGCTTCAGAGGTGGGGAAAACCCTCTATAGTCTAGGAGGTCGAGGGATAGGGAGGTTGTTAATTCCCGTTTTTGAGGCTAAAAAATGTCTTTTTGACCAATCCGCTTCCGCTGGTGGAGGAACCGAACCAAGATGGAATTACACCTTTTTTTTGAGCTAGTCCATCTTTCTTTGAGAAAGATTTCCAATTTTTGTGTACGAATATCCCTCTTGAAAGAAACTTTTCGACTCGGATGCACAATATGAGATCAAAAACATCATATAGTTAGTTTCGTTTGGGATACTGAAAGCCAACCGTGCACAAATTAGCTCTTCTTTTTTTTTATAAGACAATGGTATGGCAGGTATGGCAAATCCTCTTCTATCATACGATTATTTTACTGCAATGAAGTCCCACGTATCTGAAATCTCGGCCCCTGAAATTGGAATCCTCCATGAAACAGCTCCTCAGTACATCCCCTTGCGTGTGCCATTCACACATCACTCAGATTCCTAAAGTAGTTGAACCAGACAATTAGTTTTTACTCTGACTACAGTAAGATAAAAAAGGCTACACTCAATGATCGATGATCACAGTAACATTTCAATACTATCTATATAAAACTCAGCAAAGTTTGCTGGAATCATCAACAGATCCTCAGAATTCCCAAGCTCCACTTTCACTTTCTTTTATTTCTTGATTGCATCATAGAATCACAGCATCCTGTACACACAAAAAGTGGAGGCACAGTCTCAGAGTCCCCAATGCCATGGCAGCATCTACTAGGAAGCTCTTTCTTTCCTAGTAGATGCTGCCAAACCTCACAGATATCACACGCCACCATTCGCTCTCCATCATCATCTTTTGCAACACATTCACATCTCACCTTACAGAAACTAGACTTCGAGTCGGTGATTGTAAGATCAGCACGAATCAGAACTAAAGTATGATACACTCATAACTGGCGGAGTGGGCTTAACAGCTTCGAAGGAAGGGAGAGTAGCTATAGCTACATTGTTCAGCTTCCCCTCGCTGCCTCTGTCTTTTCTTTCCTTTAAAAGTTAAGAACTGTACTTGGGATTTGTCTTTTCGAACACCCGGGGGGAGATCTCTTGTAATGAGGTAATTGGGGAGTACCGCCTTAATCCTTGCCGCGGCGGCTTCTTTAAAAGGGTAGAAGGCACTTCAAAATCTCTCTCTCTACCTGGCTTTACGCCTGTCTTTGAAGGGACAAAGCAAGTCCAGAGGTCTGTCCAAGGAGAAGGAATAGAAGAAAGAAAGAGAGCCAAGATTGGAAAGATTTTGTCGAGCTGACAGTGACCCAGCGGTCACCGTAGCAAGAAGGTTTGCTAAGGGAAAGTAGAGCGGGACCTAAATCTTTGAAATACTCATAAAACCAAAACTCTAAGATCCAGAGAGGACCAGAGGGTCAGGAAAGGTTTTTGGTCACAAGATCATGGATGCTTCTGTAAAGGTGAAAAAGGACAAAAGGGGCGAGAGCTAAGATACGGCCTGAGGCCAAAGCTATGGCAATATGGCTGTATTCCCTAGTCATCATATTTTTTTGATTACAAAGAAGAAAGGTTTTATCATCCTGACGGAAACTCGCTCAAGTGAAGGTTATTCGGCAGTGTAAGCAAGTCACTCTTAACCCTATAGTTAATTCAGATATGCTGCGCTAGGAGCTAATGAAACTCATGTAGCTCATCTAACTCAATACGCTACTGGTGCTTATTTTCTTCCTCTAGCTACTAAAGATGCTGTGGTGTCTACTGCTGCTTCTGCGGTTCGAGATTGGGATGATGATAGAGAATGCCTTTTCCCAGCAAGGAAGAATAGGTTCATTTTCTTTTGTTTTATTGTCTTTTTTGTGAAAGAAGCCGACTAACCCCCACTACTTTCCCCCGGTCAAGATAGACTGGGGGAGGAGGAGAGGAATATAGTAAATGGATTCATTCACAGATGAGCCCTTGCCTATACCAGAGATTCTTGAAAAGAGAGTGCACCTCACGACCTTCATGACTCCCTTTCTTTCATGGCCTAGCTTTGCTTCTTGCTCTCTAGGCTTGAAGGTTGCAGGTTTATAGATAGTGCCACAGCCCTTGTTTATAGCTCGCCTGTGCTCTTGGCTCGGCTTCATCTCTTACTTGCTATTGGGGTTAGCGCTGAAGCTTCAGCTTCTGAAGACCGATCTATCATGATCTCTTTTGAAGCTCCTCCTCCCGATGATGAGGCACTGCTGTTGGGCTGGAAGGCCTAGCTTTGAGGCATGCCTTTCTCCCGGCTTCTATGGTTGGCGTAGAAAGAAAGCAAAGCACGAAGGAAGAAAAGGTAAAGAGAATCCGCTGCCGGTGATGCAGCTTACTTATTATATATATAATAAGGAAAACTGGATCTTCATCAGCACTTGGATCTGTCGTAGCGGCAGCAGAATCCTATTGGATCCGGGATCCACAGTCAACATTCTACCTACCCCTGAAGACATTGGAACGGGTTGGATTCACCCGCTGAAGGACACTTCGCTCACGATACACGGGTTCAACTCAACTCAGGGAAGGATTATAGGGTGGGTTGGTGGCTGGTGATGACACAGAAAGAAGCGAAATAAGGCAACCATCCTCAATCGGAGAAGCTTTGCCACAGGCAAGCAAAGCCGAAGAGCGCTCGCTCGGTCCCAAGCCAAGGTGGGTGAAAGATGAGGAAGAGGGCGGGGGAAAGGTCACCAAAGAAGTCGCGTTAGAAGCGGGAAACTAAGAATCGATTCTTATCTTAAAAAGACTGGCTCGTCGGTCCTATTCCTATGTCGAAAAAGAGCGGGAAGTTGCTGGCGCCACCCAGAAATGAAACAAACCGGTGTCCTTAGAATCAGACGAGATGGAGCGGATGAAGACGATACGAATGTGCTCACATCGTCTTCTTTCTTATTGAATTGAATTTCAGTGTCTTCTTTTCGGACATAAGACGATACGTGTACATGAAGAAGTGCCCGGACCGGAAGTGTTCGCTACGTACTCTGAGATTGGAGATGCCATGGTCACTCACTATCCCATGCTAGCAAGGAGATGTGAGAGAGATGCTTCCATCTGACCCTCTGGTTAGGAAAGAAGCGAGAGAAGACCTTATGTAGCTTAGGCTTCCTTCTTCATCTCCTGACAGTGAGCAAAGAGAGAGCTTTGGCCTAGCCGAGAGATCGGACTTCTTCGCTTTACCTATATATACGCCATTTCTCAATCTAAAGGGTCACGGGCACAGGAATGGAACAAACATTTCTCATTCTTAGTTCACCTGCCCGGGAAAGATGGAACTCATTGGCTGCTTCTCCCACTGGGGACTAGGACGAGGTACTCACTTCATTCTATGAATGATATTTGCCCACCCGCGGGAAAGGGAATGGATTCAATTCGGCACTATTCCCACTCACTCCCCCAACTCTTTCATTGGCGCCTATTGGTTAGGAGAAGAGGCATGTCCAGAAGGTGGTTTCAGTGAGACAAGCTAGCGCGAAGCAAAGCGAGAGGCATGGGTTGAACTCTGACCGAAGTGAGGCCAATCAAGGAAAGTAGCGATGTCCGGGCCTGGGGGGGGGACCAAAACTCAGATATGCATGCCTGATTCTATCTATATTTTATATGTCCCAGAAGAGAGATCATCGGGGAAGTCCTTCTATCTATTTCTATCCCAAGCCAGTCAGCGCATCGAACTCAGTTGCTCACTAAAGCAACCTATTGGAGTTCACTGGCAAAGCAACTTCCATTGTTCTTTTTAGTGCTCCATCTCCGGTTGTTCTGAGAAAAGGGTAGCTACTGAGATCGCCTACGGGAGTTGCTTGAATGCCTCTTAGCTTGCCCTTGGGGTAGCTGTGTTCTCTCTTTCAGTCTTTGGGGCTGCTACGGCACTTTTAGAGATCGATCAGGGAAGTAGCTTGGGCTGCCCTTTCTCATGGGCGTCGTACCCTGCCTGACCTCAGACTGTTCCTTCATAAGGGTGACGATGCTGATAGCGCTTCCTTACTTATCAAACAAGTTATGAGTGATATGAGGAACTGCGCTTGATTCACATCTCACATTCAGAATTGACTCAATGAGATGTCCAACGTCGTACTCAGCATCTTCCAATCGGAACTCTCATCCCACGTGCTATTGGAAAAAGAGACGAGCTTGGGCGAGGGAAGGGGGTTGCTTGTTCAGACTTTCTCTTCTGTTGGGCTTTCCGATAGAGGAAAACGGTAGTTGATTCTGCTATAGTCCAGATTGGTTGGTTTGGTTGTGTGCGGTGCGTGCCGTAGCCGCCGCACCCAAACCCAAGTCCATCTGAAGAGCTAGCTTGAACGCTCTTTACGGCTCTTTGCTGTTCCGCGTCTGCTGTTGCTTTTGAAGCCCTTGGCGGGAAACCACAGGAAAATGACCTGATTATGACAACGTTACGCCTCCTTCTTTCACTGCCATTGGCGCTCCTTTGATTTGATTAGAATGTCGGGGGCGCGGGATGGGCTTCGGAGTTGCTTTGACCTTACCATACCATTGGGGTTGCTGGGGCGTCTTGTCTTTCTCTTCCAGAGGTTCGGTCGGTGGTCTCTATGGCTGCTCCAGGGGATTCAAGATGCTTCGCGTATGAATGAACTGTCTTTGGTCATGAGCTGATTATGCCATGTCTTCGTTCTCAGACCAGACTTCCCTTTTTAGCTGAATGCGCGTGGCGTGGGCTTCCACCCTGATTGAGATCCTTTGCTTTGCATGGAATCCGCGCATCGAGAAGGTTGCTAAGGAGGTAAGGAGAGCTCACTCATTGCATTTGACATGCTGGCTATTGATGACAAAGAAAGAAAACCAATGCCCATTTCACTCGCCCGAGCACCAGCAGCTAAGGCTGCATCAATCCTTCTGTTTGAATCGTTAGAAATGTCCGTGTTTGTTTCAAGATCTGATATCGAGAAACTCCTGCTTATGGTAAACTGCTTATATACATAAAAATATGATCGCTACCAGGTCATCCCACTACACACCATCAAGCAACTACTACTACACACCGCAACTACTACTACGGGCTTGTCGTTCGTGCGTCTCACCCGAGACTCACTCTCTCCTGCGCCAATTACACCCGGCCGGACTTGCCGTAATTAAATTACATAAAGTGATATGTGAACCTAAGATAGGTATTTAATTCGAAGGAAATCCCGTCCCAAGGGGTCTCATCTAGTTAAGACGTTTCTTAGACAAGAAGGCACATATGCGTCCTTCCATTCGAGAGGGCCTCTAATTGGCTTGGGTAGCATGAAGCTACTGGGTGGAAGGTCGGGTTGAACAAAACCCTCCCATACGTTGAAAAGGTCGGCTCCATACGGTAACCAAGCGGTCAGCAAAAAAAGAAAAAAAAGCGGACTATCTAGTATACCGGTGGTGAGATAGAGAAGACGGTGGCCTCGCCCCCGGGGGGTCTAGACTGTTTTGCTTTATTCCTGTTCAATCATAGCCTAGGAAATTACTTGTATATGGGAGAGTACTTGCTTAGGAACCCCAGGCTTTCTTCGTCAGCATTAGCAAAATGTCATATAGGTTTTACAGGTTTTTGGTTTAGCAGTTTGAGTCATCTAATGGTTATTTCGAGACGAATGTCAAATCTGTTATTTGTAGGCAGCAAAGAGCATTTTTTCAATTTGGAAAAGAATTAGAACATCTAACAGAGTTTGTGACATGCATGTCATGGCTATATTTGACTGCAGGGGTTACTGAGATACGGGACGATAGCCTTGGATTATTTAAAGCAGTAGATGATCAACATCGAATTGATTATATTCAGCAGCATTTTAACCGGATTCACAAAGCAATCAAGTAATTTAGTAAAAAATTTTCTTCCCCTGTACAGTATATCTTTCCTTTTTGTATTCTTCAACTTTGTCTAAAAATAAAAATATTACTATATTCTTATATATATCTGTGTAAAGGAATGGAGTGAATGTGAAAGGATATTTCTACTGGAGTCTATTTGATTCCTTTGAATGGTTGGGAGGATACACAACAAGATTTGGACTTTCTTATGTGGATTACAAGGAAAATCTTAAGCGTGTCCCCAAGCATTCTGCAATATGGTATCGTAACTTCGGTCAGAGATGGCAATCCACTTAACCATATTGTACTCGGTCGACCATTATTGCATGCCTGGACACAAGCACAATACGCCTCCAACACAATGTGATACCACGGTTCTTCAAAATCAGAAAACAGCTTGTTAAGAATCAAAGCTGTCGAAAAGCCTGTACAAGAAAAAAAAGTCCATGTTCATCCAATTCTTGATTCTTTTTGTATTTACTTCAGTATACAAAAATCTTACAAAAAGGTTCATGCGGTCCTAAGAACAAAATGATGTACAATCAGAATCTACATACATAAGAAAATAAAAAATGAGCTACAAATTTGTTCCTTGATCTTCTTTTTTCTTCGGCCAGATAAAAGTCTATCTGGCCAAAAGAAGATAAAAAAAGTAAATTTACTAGCAAGCAGGGTAAGGTACAAAAGGAAGGTAGCTTTACCGACCGGCTAGCTTTGAACTTTAGGAGAGTTACGCGGAACAAAAACTGAATCTGGAATTTTCCCCAAGCATGACCGTCAATCAAATTCCCAGAAAGATCGAAATTTGATTCATTTCACAGCTTAAACTTTTGCGATTGACCAAGTGGTCCACGAGGAACGAAGTTACTCGAGTCCGACGAGAGGGTGGAAGATGCGAAGACTGCTAGGGAGAGTTCGTGTTCCGTGTAACTATGCATTGGAAGTGATTGTTGAACAGCGTAGGACCTTTCGGAAATAAAGATAGAAAGAGGGGAGTTGGCTGCATAGTAAGAATGAATATCAATATGAGAATAGGAGCCATTTCTCAGATAAGAAATAAGGTGACTCAACTCTTTCAAGTTATCTTTCTAGTGGTCAGAATTTTGGGACTTTCCTTCTTGATCTTCTGTATGGCGGTTTGCTATTGGATTTCGATGAGCCTAGGGGATCCTTCATTCTTTTGGTAGATATTTTTCTCAGGGGGATCACTGTCCATTCTCTTTTTGAAATTGGGATTTTCCGGGGGTCTAGCCTTCGCCATTGGTCTCACGGTAAAAACCCTCCTTACTTCCGAAGCGCCCCAGGATTTGACTCAGTGGATGATACCAAACGAGCCCCAAGCCATTAGTCCCGCGGCAGAGGCAGCGCCTTCACCGGCTGAAGTTGTCCAACCCGCTCCTCATCCGGACGAGCTTGAAAGGCTCCGGAATGAGATTCACTCCTTAATTAAGGAACAGATTCGTCAATAATCTGAGCGGGGAGTGGGGCCGTTGTCTACTTTGTTTCCCGAACAGAGGGAAGTTAACTCCGCTTCCGCCCACCATATAATATAATGGATGAGCTCGAAAATAGAACCATGAAAACCGTTGGAAAGAAAGGGATTACTTAGGAGAAGGCATTACGACTGGCAAGCAACTGGGTAGAAGCGCTATAGACGCAGAAGCATTTCCATTGGCACATTCTTAATGCGTAAACTGAGGAAGTAGATTCAGAACAAAGATCCTATAAGCATCTTCTTGTTACAGTGTTGAGCTAACCAGTCTTCCTCCACTGGATGAGAGGAAAGGAGTCTAAGGAAGATTATTGAGGATTCTCCGTCCGAGCCTTGTTGATCACACCGAAAGCTTTGAAAAAGCTATTCCCACTCCTTCGGAATCTTACTCTTCACAGGCATCCTCTCGCTTCACTCGAGTAGCCTTGCACCTCTGGAAAAAGGTCCAAAACTAAGGGCGTTAAGCTCTGCGACTTGTCTGTGAAATTGAGATAGTTATTAATTTGAATATGGGACACCAATAGTTAAGGCCATGCTGGCCTCGGATGATTGCTTCTATCGACTGTCTTTCTCTTTGGGGGGAAGCCTCTCAATGTGCAAGCTTACTTTTCTCAGCGAGTGCTACTCTTTCTTTTGGCCTGATCTGTGACAGCGACCGAATACCAAGCTAAGCGGAATGTAAGCCTTAAAGTGACTATGTTATTCTACAGCTTCGAGGGAAGGCTCCATTTCTCCAACCGTTCGTTCAACGAGTGCCCTACTTTACTGGTTCTTGCGGGAACTTCCCCTTTGCTTCTTGCCTTCGTATCGACCCGGAAGCGCCTCTCTTAGACTAAGCATACTAACCATCGGATCTAACCTTTGATCTATCTAACCTTCCCAATGGTCTCAGTCCGTAGATAGGAGACTTATTCAATAGCTATGGATACTCACCTAAAATCAGTAATCCAAGGAGTGGATTTGCTTAACTTGACTAACAATTAAGATTGCCTCACTCTTCAAGCAAGTTCCTCGCACCTAACTCTGAACGAGATGAGCCCTCACTCCAGGAAGTGCGCGAATGAACTTGAACTCTTTGTTCACCGCAAGGGAAGAGTGAAACTGGGTCCGGGCGGACCTTTACTTGACTGGATCGTGAGTAACAAGATTACATCTTGCCAATTGCTTTCTCTTTCGACTTCACTTCTTTTAGGTCGGTTGAATGCTTATTCCATTCAGAAAACTCTTTAACCAGGCCACAAAAGGCTGTATCAGTCCCTCACTTCTCGTTGAAGTTGATCATTTAATCGAAAAGATTCTCAGTAAAAGCAGAGATTGTCTTGGTTTTCTTAGCCGAATCGATACACTAGACCCGAGCATCTTTCCTGAAAGAGGGATATCAATGAATCCAAAGGGGAATCGTCGAAGCTATCATGTCCCTTTCTTACGTACTTCAGTTATTGAAAAATAGAACCAATCCATCGTGCTTAAGACATGAGAATTGGGGAGTGCGAGTCCTTACCAGAAAACTAGTGAAATGGGGCTCAAACCACTTCATTTAGGAAAGAGGGCCCTCTGTAATAAGAATGTCAAGGAGATGATACGATTTCCATTGGAGACTGTGGAGACCGCCCTTTAGCCTTAGACTGGGGCTTTGTCAAAACTTCTAATGGCACTTCGGGGTCAAATACATCAGGAATTCTCTTTTTTAGATAAGAAGTTCCTTTAGAAAGGAAGGGATGTTAGCTCTGGAATGGCTCTTCCGGTAACTGGTAGTCAGCACCTTCGGTCCGGGTTACTCACTTACTAAATGGAAGAACCAGAGGGACATTCCGGATTCCGGATTTGATGAGTGGACCATTCGCCTCGAAGGAAGACGATTCAGTGCATATCGATGAAAATAACATATATATAATAAGACTTCCATTGAGAGTTTCAAATTCTCATGAATTGACCAACTTTCTATATCGAAAAGGACTTGATAAACTTCCAGTAATAGATGTTCCGTTTCCGTATTTCATTTCCTAGATCTCTTGTTTTTAGAAAACGAAAAGCAAGTATAAAAGAAAGGTGTAAAGCCTCCTTTCGAGAACATAAATCTCTAAATAAAGGCAAAGAAGAAGCCAAGAAGGGACAACAATTCCTCTTTCTCTTGTCTTGCACCGTCTTTTTTAAGAGCCAAAGGCAGCTATTGCAGTGAATTGTTACGATGTGTGCCTCCTGGGAAGCGCGCATGCAGGTGCAGGCAATGGAATTGGCACAGCAGACAATGAATCTATGGGTCCGTCCCATGCCTTGTTAGAGGACCCGTGCTTCAGGTGACAGCAATCTGCGGCGGAGGGGAGAGCGTATATCGCCAGGGGATGAGGATGAGACAGAGTTGTTAACTTCTGGGGGCTCTCGGTAGAAGATTGGGGGGGCGAAAACCGCGGTTCTTTAAGTAAGCATCTCGTCTTTCCGGATCATGATCTTTTGATCACCCATATTTTTTTTTTATTTGACTTGGGATTTTTCTTTCGCCTCTTGGAGAATGCTGACCATTGCCAGATATAGAGAAGAGAACCTATCTTTAAAGTCATTCGATTCAAGTCATTTAATTAGAGAAATGCTCTTTGTTTTGAATTATCATAGGTGATGTTCGAAACCGCTGATCTTTCAATCTTGTCTGAGTAGTGGCTTAGTTCTGTAACCTCTGTGTTCCCGGAGTTCGAACCCTAGAGATGCATCGAATGCCTTTGTTTTCCCTGCTTGAGAAGGAAGCAGTTCGCCTTATTCGCCTAGGTTGTTGCTAGGCTCTTTGATAGAATAATGGGAGATTACAGGTCTTTTTCCCGTTGATGCAAAGAAGTGACATAGGTCAATCAGTCCCGCCATTCCAGATTCAAGCAAAAAGACCTCTCTAGTCTCCGATATATAGATATTCCTTCTTCGCAAGTATCACTACAGAATGAACTAGTGATACTCCACAATACCCTTCACAGCCAGACCTTGACGCCCTACTTCATCGTACAGACGCCACATTAATCCAAAACGAACTAACAGTGGATCTGAACGAGAAGTTTTCTAGTGTCTTTCAACAACTGGAGCGTCAAAGAACTGTTGAAAAGTTACCTACTGACTGCTTGCAGTCGTATGGTACCACCTGACATAGTCAAGCCATTGTCCCATCCAAGCCCTCATCAAAGAATACTCGGTAAACCACAAGCCGAAACCTCTGATGGATACAAGAATTCCGGAGGAATAACAAGATATTTAGGCTTATATTCCTTGCGTAACATATCAATAAGATCAGAGTACCTATCAAGGTGCCCGGTAGGGTTGAGCATTCCTAATGGTTTCCCCCAGCATCCGCTATCTTCTTTAAGAAAGGCCGACACCAAGGGATCAGCTCCAAGACGCGGAACATCCACTTTATTTAATTTAACCCGTACTCTGCCCACACGCCCCTAATGGTGAGAGCGGTCTCACCGGATCAGTTGTCGTTGTTGGAGGTGCAGTTGCACCACCTATATCTCGTCATTGATATCAAAGTCTCGGATCGCCCCTATCTTCAACTAGCCTAGGGCTGCTTCAACTAGTTCCCATTCATCGAATACATACCCAGTTATATATTAGCCCAGAACCCACTATCCATAGATATAGATAGAGAGTTCCTATTCCATATCCATAGAACAAAGTAAGCAAAGAAAGATCGGGAGCCATATCATAACAATAGAAGCGTATCTCGCCCTATTCCGGGCATTCATCAAGGCCTATTAGCATACCAGAACGCTCCGTTCACTTTCACTAAGGGCTCCTACCCGAGCAGATTAGCTCAATACGGGCGGATACAATGATAGCCCGCTGCTAATTATATAATCCTCAGTCAACACTGTCCTATCTGCTTAATAGCTCTCTTCTCTTCCTTCTACCACCATTACTTTCTTCCTGACTCACCTGTTCTAATGCCAGAGGGGGTGTGAGCACCTTATTTTATATGGGGCAGAAAGGCCTCTCGGGACTGGTTGTGCTTGGTTCTAGCAGGTCCTCGTCCTTTGGTGCTGTCTTTCCTGTTCTGTTTTTGCAATAACCGGTCTGTTTGGTCTTTTTTTTGAATGCGTAGACGCTCTTATTAGTGCCTACTGGATTGACTGCTTTACTGCTGTTACTGTTCTCGACTCAGCTGCACATTCATCGTATATAATAGTATGCCACACTGCCCTTTCCCTCTTAGTGGTCTTATAGTCTTTATAGTAGAGTGAGTGATCCTCGGGTAGTTATCTATGAGTTGAAGCCGCTAGCCTATAGTAGCTACTGATCTAAGGGAGCTCATTCGATACCAGACAAGCACTCATTGGCTACCAGGGCGCTACCAGAACTACTCTGATCTTCGCTTCCTAACTCCGGAGTGCGTATGAGTGAGAGAATCATGTTCCAGAGAACTATGAGGAAGCAGAACCTAGTAAGAAGAACAGCTAGCAGCGGAGAAGATCCCAACAACGGCTATTTGAACACCGCTTACTGTACCAGCGGTTGCTGATTCAATTGGCTTAGATTCAATAGCTGCCGAGTCGATAACCAGATTCTTCAATACGAATAGAAAAGCTCACTCATTCCGGAATGGTCGAGTAGATTCATGAGAGGCAAGAGCAGGAACCACAGCTTGACTGGAAAGACGAAAGGCGGAAAAAGCCTCTTTAACCCACTAACTCTTAAACCCAGAGAAAGATAAAGGCTGGCTGTCCTAACGAGGAAAGACACTTTACTGACTTAATCCCTTAGAGCACCTTGGTAACATTAAGAGATTTTAGACCCCGTACCTACGCACAAAGGAAATTTCTCACACACTACCAGACGCCTAAGAATAAGGAATCACTAGATACTCTAGTCTAGCCGCTTTTTCTCATAGCTGAAGAGAGAGTCGCTGCCTTTACCGATTAGCTACGTGAGCGCTCCTCATAGAACAATAAGAATAACGAAGGGGAGCCCCTGTGGAAAGACGGCGGATAGATAGGGCCACGAAGCGCCCAACGACTTGAACTTGAGGATCATAAAACAACTATATGCTTATCTGGTGGATGTGCGTCTTGGTTTACCTACAACTCGAAATCTCATAAGAGAAGAAAGAAAAAAAGTAGAAAAAAGAGCGTCCTTAGTCATGGAGTGAATCAAGAAAGCAGCGCCCAAAAAAGCTTAGCCTAGAGTGGTTTAGATATCCGCGAAGCAGGTCACCGTCTGCCCTACGATCCTATCTCTGACTATTGAGGACTTTGATCTGCTTTTTCTTTTGAGATTGGCTTGGTGTTCAGTCTACCTTAGTAGAGAATCGAAAAGAATACGCCACGCCCGGACATTGAGACTGAGGGCTTTCCAAAAACTTACATCGAATTTATGCTCGACTTGGAAAGAATTCTCGGTCGGGGTCATTTTAGAGAGATTCCGTAAGTAACCTAGTGAAAAGTAAGAAAAAAGAAAAACATGCCTAGACCACGCCCATCGAGAAGAGAATGTGGAGAAAGAGATCTCGGATCTATTAGTGATTGGGCCACCTCTCCGAAAGAAAGGCGCTCGTAAAGAGCCCTCTCCCAATCCCCCATATAGGAACTGCATCAATTTCTACCACGCTTGGAAAAACTTTCAGTTCCCGGTTCCAAAAGTCAAGAACTTCTGCTTTACGTAAAGTTACCAAGGATTTCAAATGCAAGAATTTACCCGGACCTAAAGACGGGCAGAATGATAGCTAGAGGGAAGAAGCATGGGGAGCGATTACAACCAGGAGGTGGGCTTGGAGGATGAAAAAGTTTTTGCATTAGTAGCAGCTGCTAAAGCCAGAATCTAAGGAAAGTTTGTGTCGGCATTCTTCTGGCACCACAGATTTTGACATGCAAATTGATCTACGGGTGCTGATCAACTCTTGCCTTTAGATGAAAAATAGAATTTTTTTTGAATTATTGCTGGACTGCCAACAAGGCAAAGATGTTGAATTCATGGAACATAATAATAAAGAAAGAATATTTCCTCCTGGATTTGATCCATTCCGATGGAAGGGGTCCAGCCCCTGTCAAGTCTCTCTCTGGCAGAAGGAAAGGAAAAGACAATCTCACGATTCACTATATTTACAATCGTAATAAACCAACAGAGAATACCAAACACCTTAAAGTCTCTAGGAAAACTGAGAACATCGAACATTTTTTCAAGTTAAGGAAGATAGAATACATTTAGATAATACAATTTGGAACAATCGAACAGTGGGTACCAAATCAATACGTCATTAAGAGAGTTTAGTGTAACAAATCGGGCAGTAGGAAAGATAGGGGACAGTGGGGGGGCGAGAATTCCAACAGCCCTTTCAAGGCAGGGATTACTCCTTCATGCCACCCTAAGGTTTAGGCTCATCTATGCTTTCCATAGATTGTTAGGAGAGTCCAGGGCCGCCGGGCGGCGTAAGGCCCTAACAGGACGTAGCAACATGCCTCTCATGTAGGGGAACTCCAGATGAGTTCATACATGCCTGGATGCTCACATGACCCTCGGCGCCATGCTGTCGATCATATAGATCAAATTAAGTAAAGAATAAGGCTTAAAGACTGACTTAAGCTTCTATTTTTTCTTACACTTTATCAGGAGCTGAGTGTCCTCATCCATTCCGCATCGCCGAATAGAAACTACAACTTTTACCATCAGGTGCTACTTCTGATCCGCAGCTCAGGTTCCTCCGTAACTATAAAATCTAGCTTTACATAGTCTGAACCCCACAACACGGCCTCCACTATCCCAGGAGAAAAAGCTGCAAAACCTCAATGTAACAGGGGCGGGGGGTGCCTCCCGTTCAGGAACAATAAAGATAAAGAGAAAAGACAACATTACCAAGAACATTCGAAAAAGTTGACATAACCACTTAACAATAAAGCTATTGTTCCCTATCACATGCTTGCCTCCGGTAAAAGAGAAAAGAAAAGTCAAAGTAAGAAGCTTACCAAGCATCTTTGCTTACTAGAGAAAAGAGGAAGTAGGGACTGTATCTCTCAAACAACTAAAGTACAACGGGTAGTAATAGAGCATAAGACCGAAGTTGAGAAAGAGATAAAAGTAACACTTCCCCATATACGGCTAGTAAGAAAGCGGGGTGGAATTCGGAGGGGTGGGAACCCCTCCGATGGATATAGGAATCCACATCTAGAAAAGGTACAAGGCTACGAAGTTCAAAAGGGCTCGGCTCGAAATGGGTAAAGAAAGAAAGAAAGAGACCACTCGAAAAGATAAAGCCTAGTAAAAGCAGAACCAGAAGAAAAATCGAAGAATAACATGCTCGTTGTTGTCACTAAGCAAGTGTAAGTATACTTAATGAAAGTCTTACTGTCTATTGTAATTAATGATTTAAGGGGAAAAGCCCAGCCATGGACCATTTACTTATTTTAGTTATACAACTTTCAACTTCTATACAACTTTCAACTTCTTCTTAAGTGTTAACCTGAGCCCTACATATTCCCACTATAAGGTGCTCGGCCCGGGAGAAGTTTAATTTATAATTAATAATAAAAGATATGATTTCTATATCTTACTATACGCCGTAAAATACATTAAATAGAATAGAAATTCTAATGATAGATAATGAATAGGTTTCCGTAAATCGGAGAACCATTCATTGTCAGAAATTACACAAAAGGTACAAAAAATATATCTTGAAATAAACGGCAGGAAGATTTTTTTAAAATAAAGACAAGAATACGGGATGAAAAATACAAGCCTTTTGAAATTCGTGATTACGATGAGAATAATCCTGATATTTACTATGTTATCGGTATAAAAAACTTATACAGTGATGGAGCCTGTATCCAAAGTAGAGTGGCACTCACGCAAACGTTGGAAGATGATCTTGTTCTCAGTGCTCTGAGCATTTATTTGATTAAGGAATTCATACTAAAAAATGTATTTGTTGATAAGTCATACAAGATGGGTATAGATTCCTATTATAAGGATATAGTACCCGCTAGGAAGTTTAAAATACAACGGATCTATAATATAAAACTAAACAAGAGTTTTATGAATTTTATTTTAACCGAGATTATCTTTTAAATATGATTGGTAAAATCATAGCTGACAGGCCTATTCTAAATTTAGTTCAAAACTTTATGAATAACCCTGTTGTTGATAAGTTAGGACAAGATCTAAGGAAAGTAATGAAATTCGGTATACCCCCTATTGGTACTATTGTAAAAGTTCTGGTAAATTTCTATTTAACTGAACTTGATTCTGCTTTAGAAGCCTATTCACCATCATTAGATCTCACACGCCATGATATGGATATATTAGTATATTTCCCTCTGTCCTCAAGTTCGGAGGTTATGGAGATATTTGAAAAAGATCTTCTTTTCTTTCTTGATAAATTGAATCTAAAAGAAAAAATTACTAGTTTTGGACCAGGAGAGAATCCCATAGATTTTGATGATAATAGTGTCTAGTAAGCAACTTCCTACCTCTTGTCCAGTAACCATTCAGAGTAGAGATTTTCCAGGAAATTTCCAAGAATAGCCTTTTCTAAGTCACCAGGTATACGCCCTGATCTTTGCTCCACACATCCATCGATCGACCGAATGGACCGGTAAAGGAAAGGACCAGGCCGAAAGGTCAATTCTGTAGCCTAAGGTGCACGAATAGTAGAGAAAGGAAGGAAAGGCTATTGGCTCCTTGACTTCCCTCGGAGAGGTTGACAGAGATTCACCTTCTCCTGGAACAACTTTCTATTCGAATTCAATCTCGGACATTAAGTCAGTGAAGTTACTTTCTTTCTGGCTAGGCTAAGCCTTTCCTTCGCCTTCCCCTGCTCCCCAGTTAGTCGATCGAGGGCTTAAATTATTGAAAGCACTCCGGTCGATCAATCGCTAATGTATAACCTTTGAAAGGCTTTCATTGGAACTTCCTTTCCCGATCAATAGGCTGTTAGGGCTTTAGCCCGGGAACCAGATGCCCATTCAATAGAAGAAATTGTTAGGCCTTTCTTTCATTTAGTTTGAACTAAAAAAGGAAAAGAAAGAGAGATAGAGTTTGACCAACTGCTCAGACCTATCCTTTCTCATCATAATCGATGGAAAGCAGGGATAATAGTAGCCCGGCCCTGTTGAGAGAGAGAGGAAGGGCTTCATGGATGCCTACAGCTAGCCTTTCACCTTTCAGCAAATGCCATAAGCCTAGAGTTAACGCTGGCTCTTCTTGAGCCAAGAATCAGTGAATGGGAGAATAATCATATTCAAAGGATTAGCACATACATTAAGAAAGATGGGAGAGACATATGGAAGCTCACTCTAGGACCTTTCGGAAATGAGATAGAAGCGGGCACACTTTTTTTAGAAAAAAAAGCAGGTACTGATAATCTGTATGTAGTAAATAAGGGCTAATCCATGGCATGCGCCTAATCCGCTCTTACAGATAGAGATCTGCTCCTCAAGTGCAAGATTCGCTGCTAATTGAATTGGAACTTCAAAAGAAAGAATAAGTGGTAATTCGTTCAAAGCACGGATCGAAGAGAAGAATGGGATTGGGTTCAGTTAAGGTAACCTATAGGGTCAAATAAAGCCTAATTCCAATCGAGATCTGAATCTGAGTACGAAAAGTCTTCAGCAAGACAAGGGGAATCCCGATAGAAAAGGAGTTTCCGTTCTCCTAGAGGGGAAGACGGGCTAACTAGAATATCTAATTTCTCTTTTTTATATCGGGGGTGACCTAGACGTGATGGGAAATTCCAGACAGAAGAAAGAGGGCTTGATGTGATGGGATTAACGGGTTTGGTAAATAGAATAGATAGACTCTCCGCAACTCGGCTTCAAGCCTTTCTTTCAAGTACCAAGTTCGGAGTCAGAGGGGCACTGGGAATTCATCGATGAATAGGGCATACGCCGTGACAATCTGTTGACATACTCGTTTACGACGCTCTCACATACATTTCCCTTGGTATACCTCTACAAAGAGATTCGAGAAAGAGAAGAATTTCACCGATAGCAATGAGAGTTACTCTACCTGGACTTCCCAATCAAAGACGGACAACGGCTACCAATATGACAGTGTAAGAGTTGAACTCGTATACTCCACTTCTTGTTAGTTAAGTAGAGAAGGCTACCGGCCCTGCCATCTTGCTTTCCTTCTCTAATTGGGGCTGACCGCTGGAACAGATCTTTCTTATGTCATATTGCCGGGTCGGCTACTTCATCTCTCTTATCACGGAATCTTCAACTACGTCGACACACGAGTTGGACAAAGAGAGGCAGGAACGAGACCTTGTGGGATGAATCCTTCTTCCTATTGCTATTGCTTTGGTCCGGAGATGGCTTTTGACTTGTATGGAGAGGCTGCTACGATGTGGCAAGATGAAACTGACCATGCTCAACTTCGATCTAGTAGGTGCAGTCCCTTTCAAAAGCAAGTTAGACAATAGAAATCGAGAGTGATAGGATTATGCCTTTGACTCTCTTTCGTCCTCCTTGAAATAGGAGAAGTCGTCTTCTAATTCAAATTATTTTATTAAAGCGAAAGCATTTTCATGTCTTTAGTATAGTCGGAGCAAGGACGAGTTGGACTATCTGGGCTTCTTGTCTTTTTCTCCTGAACCTCTCTTTAGTCCTTTATGACCTGACAGTGAACAAGCGCATCTAGTTCAATTGATTATGTCTTACTCTTACCTTGAAGTAAACTAATTTTATAATGATTAAAGCTCCACGAGGCCTTTCATTTCACCCACGCAATCTTGTTAAGGCCACCCGAAAACCTAAATTAGAACCCCGGTTGGTTTTCAATATTCTCTAATAAGTGAATCAATCTTCTATCCCTGACACAGCGTTCAAGGCTCCTAAATCTACCGGTCTCACAGAAGAATAGTAAAGCCGCATTCCCTCCGCAGTTATCGTGAAATTTCTCCAGGCTCTTTTCCCCTCTCTCCGCGCTCTTCGTCTTTCCTAAAAGCACATGTTAGTTTCATCTTTTTGAAGCGGGTGATAAGTATGGGTTGCCCAAATCAACCTACCCACCCGAGCATGCAACTCAAGGAATTTCGTATGGAAACGCAGGCAGGGTGTCCCAGTTCCTCCTTACATTTTCTACTTACAAAACGAAAAGGGAGGAAAATAGGCTGATTAAAGAGCTTCAAAAGCGGTACAAGCAAGGGGATAATAGTAAACACAAAAGACGGATAATCAGCTTATACGCAATTACACACTATCACAAAGACCACACCCGTGTAAGCAGCATTCCTTCGCTACAAAGATCAAAGAAAATGAAAAAAGGTTCGCAGATGGTAATACAAAAGACCAGGATTGATTGTGGGGGATTTTGGCGTGTCACGCCAACCTTCTTCCAGTTCCCGGATAATGCTTGCCGCAGGGGCTAACCCTATCTTCGCGCATACTTCCTTGGTTGTCTGGGAGTTGAATCAGAAGCATCGAATGAAAGGTTCTTTCCAGGACCTCTGCTATTTCCCTCCATTCTTCTTCCCGGAGTTGCATGTCCACTGCTTGTAGAGATAAGTAGGCTTCGGACGGTTTGAGGTCAATGGGTTGGTCTGGCGCACAAGGTCGACTGTCCGAAAATACCTTTTTTATGATTGAGGGAGAGTGTCCTTCAACCCAGTCAATAGGCTAATACACTAGGAAGATCGAGCAGGCAAACTTACCCTTCTTCCCATGTGGAATGCCCCACTGAGATCGACCAGAGCCCAAACAACTCACTACACACCAGCTTCGCTAACCGAACCGAGACAGGCATCCGATGCTGCAGCAGGGGGAGAATGTACCAGAAAAAGAATTCAAATTCAAAGAGGGGTCCTCCTTAGTCTACTGCCTATCTATTTGTTTGCTAGCAGCAGACTCTCCTCCTCCCACTCAACAAAGGGAATACCGTCTGAGTCTATTTGTGTGGAGGGCAGCTTCACAAACTCTTCTCTATCTCCAGTGGCCGATGGGTCCTTAATGCAATCTGCATATGATTGGGTGGCCACACCAGCAGCAAGCTGCTTTTGTCGACTCTTTTCGGCTGGTACCAGAAACGGGGAAGGGAGACGTCAGTAAACCGTCTAGTCTAGCTCTTTTTGGCAATTCGAGTTCACCAATGCCACAACGAATGCGCAATCACCCGACGTTAAGGCACCGATTTAATCTGGTTCAGCGTACGTCCTCGACGACCGCAAGACTTGGAGCATGAAGTTTCTGGGCACCCTTCCGCTTCCTATAGGTGCGAATCCTGAGATAGGCCGAAGAGGAGAATAAGTGAAGTCCCGGTAAGCAAGCCTTTCACCTCGGAGCTCTACCACTAGCTATGATCAGGTTTGGCTAAATGTCTAGAAAGCCTCGTCCCTACGTTGATTAGAAAGGCGAGTTGGGCGCAAGTCCGGAAAATCCTGATCAAAACTCCAGCTCCTCCCTGGATCTGATTCTCACACCTCCCCATTAGATTGATGAATTGTAAGCGAAATGATGGAGAAGGAAGGGTGGAGAAAGATCTATAGAATCTACAACAACTGGACGGGCCTTCCTCCGGGTCGAATAACAGAGGATAAAAACGACCTGGTGTGAATTGTCTACTCAGATCATGGCCCCTTTACGTCAGCTGCTATTTTCACGGCTCGTCTCCCGAGTCAAGCCCTTATGGCATAGGAATCGTAGCAATCCGCTCCCGAAACTCCACCCTCCCCGGGACAAGAGGGATGTTCCGAATAGGCAACCAGGCCCCTTGTCCCTCCCTAAAGGAAAAACTACAGAAAGATTCTCGCCGACTCACTCTGATCTGAAGGGTTCTTTTCCTCAAAGCAAGGAGGGAACCTCTGCTAAGAATGGAATACATTGATTTTGGGCACTTCTTCTCCTTATTTAGCTTTCAAGTGGGAGAGGACTTCCATAGAGTCATTTATGTTAACCGTTAACCCCTTTTTGTACTATCTCAGTCTAAGGCTGGCTTTGGGAGCCTGCATTTTTCTTTGTGGGAGTTGAGGCCACATTCACTACCATCGCAGTCTGGGTCCAACTAGGAGGTCTTCCCATTTCATTCTATTACCACATTGAATAGGCTAGGAAAAGAATCTTCGCGTGGACAAAGAGAGAGGGCTAGGTGTCAACCTTATGGATAGCGTAGCATAAGGACGGGATAGGTAAGAGAAATGAAGCGCTCAAGAGAAGGGTCTAGGGCCTTGACCAAGGCTAGTCAGCGCCTTCCCTTAATTTAATTACAAAGAAGGACGTGGTAACCGTCTTTTCTTTAAGGATGATGGTAACGTCTCTTTCAAATTCAAAAGAAGCTTTAGTGTGGTTTCCACGTCTTAAGTAGGGTTCTCGTTTCAAGTATGCCGTGTTGGTGGTATGACCTCACCTGACACATTAGCAGATTGATTCACCTCCAGCATCAGTTCCAAGTGTGCCTTCTGCCTCGACAACACCAGAATGAGAAAGAAAGCAATTTCTGGAATGTAGTGCTAGCCAACGACCGCTTGGACGCAGCGCATCAGCCAAACCCATTTGACGTAAGGTTCCTTTCTTCAAGGCCGATTTAGAGGGCCTTTTTTCGCTAGTTCAGCCCGACAATTGTGTCTTACCCATTTAATCCGCTTAACTCAGGTTACAAGCGCTTCCTGAATGACATCCATCCTTGCCAACCGTTTGAGAGTTATAGCATGACGACGGAAGTCTGAGAGGGGACCGATCTTCGTCCAACGCTGGGATTGGTACTTTCTTTGGCACAGGGCTACCTTCCAACTTGGTACCCTAGATAGACCGACGCTGTAGAATCCATAATTAGCAAATTCTTGAATTCCCTCTGCCAATAGCTTATAGAATGAAGCCACCCACATTAGCCTTTGAAGCTGGTGATAGACCTCTAACCCTATTCACTCGATACAAAGCAAATGGACCTCTAAAGCCATTCCTTCCACCCGCTGCTGCAACTCCTTCTTTCTCTTTGCCCTTCACAGCCCCAGATCTACTTATTAGTCTTGTTTGCTGGCCCTTGACTAAGGAAGGGAAGACGATCTATCTATCTCGGCCGAATCCCTAAAGTCTAAAGACTTCCTGCTAGCTTGATTCCGGATCTACCTATTAAGTTCAGTCTTCTTTTTGCTGACTTGAGTCCAGAAGGGAAGCGACTAATTTTCAATTCTTCTTTGCTAGCGCTCGCCATTAACAAGCTTAAAATAAAGCCTTTTTGTTGTTACAAATGTTGTTCGATATTTCACTCCGTGGGCCAGCTAATTTACGATAGTAATTCCTGGAGGGAAATCAATCGAAGAGATTGCCTGCCCATGGTACAATTCCTTAGTCAAAAGGACTAGAGTGCTAAGCTGCCTTCCCGGCTGCACCACTATAATGAATGGCTCAAACAAATAGGAGATGAGAGAGCCCTTTCTCTTTTTATTTCCGAAGGCTAAGAAGCCAGTGTCGGAGAAAGAGCACTTGAAAGGAAAAGCCAATCTTTGCCTGCCTTTTCTTTTCTCTGCGTTCAAGGTCTATCTCTCAACTCTTTCCTGCCAAGCCGCTTGATGAATGTAATTAAATTGTAGAATTGGGGTCAGTGTTTTCAAGTGGGGATGCGGAACACCCTATCAAATCAAAGAAAGCAAGGACGTGACTAAGCGCAAGGTGCAAGGAACCAGTCTCGTAGAGTGAAGAGTTAATTAACCAGAAGGGAAACGGGGGGCAAGTCAAAGGCTGGCTGGGGGCTTCACTAAAAAGCGAAGAAGAAGCAAAATAGGAGCTCGCGATCAGGGGGAGCTCAACGGCGTCGAGACCAGGATGATCGACGATCCAAGGAAGATAGACGGTGAAATGTTGATTGAGAGAGCACCCGATGACGAGATTTGAGAAAAGACAGTAAAATTGGCATAAAAAGAAAGAGATTAATTAACAGAAATCACCGATTGGACTGGCAAAAGAATTGGGTGGACTTACATCCCCCACGGAGCGGTATTATGAAATAGTCAATCTATCCTCAATCCACTCAGGCGGAACCGTCGCATTCTCTCTTAGAGACTCTATCATGAAAGAAAGGGAAGGGAAGCCAACTAACTCATAGCCGCCCACTCGCTCATATGACCGGCAGGTCAGAATTTACCCTGATTCTTTCAGCTTTTAGTTGATTTGAATCTATACTACTATATATACTGTGCCATCCACTTTTTCTTCTGAAAGACCTAGGGGCAGGAGCCGAAGGAGCAAACTAACTCAATAAAGAGCTCTACGAAGGAAGGGGTTGAGAGCAGAGATTCCACCACAACTGAAACTGAATCTGGATCAGGCGGGCGGGGGAAGAAGAAATTGATAACTCAACCGAAGAGAAAGCAAGCGGCGCATCCAACGAAGCCGGGGAAGGATCGGGATGCGGTTTAGGCTCACAGGTTTATTTAATGGGATTCTCGGAGGCTCGACATCTGCTCAAGAGAAAGCCTCTTTTTATATTTGCTTGCCTATTTTCTTTGGTACCATTACAACCTCCAAAGAAGCTATTTCTCCTTAAAGAAGATATTTTCTCCTTCAGTCAGAGTCCTTTCTTTTTCTTTTCTTTCCAGGATCCTGAGTGGGGCTAACTAGATCGATTGCTTAGCTTTTCAGGAAGTGAGATTGTTCGTCAGTGTTCAGGAAGTGCTATCTAAAGGATCTGATCCTTTTCCTAGCTCTTTGAAGCCCTACTAAGAATGACTTGCCCAGTCTTCTGACTTTGAAATTGCTGCTTTCTGCCGCAAAAGAAATCTCTAGCGTAAGTCGCAATCAACTTGATGCATTTTGTTGGACTAATGAGTATAGGACGTAATTAGAGGTGGTGGGCGCCTATATAGCACTTCAACCGGTCTTTCTTTGGTTGCCGAATGAGAAGTGGTATTGTACCACTATTATTACCATGGTAAGCAACGTAGCCATTCCCTTGCGGTACACTGAACAGAAAGACAATCTTCGGAACACTTGCACAATCTTCCAGACTTTCGTTCGCACATTTGATTCCCAGAAAAAAATTCGTCATCTTTTTCCGTAGGGGAGTTTTGCAATTGATCAGATCGCTTTGCTCGAGCTACTATAAACCAAACCTCTTTCTTCCTTCGGTCTCGCAACTTAAAGTACCGCTCCGTGGGCAGTTGGTCCGGTAAAGAAAAAGTGAGAAGGCTAGTCCCGGTAAAGCTACTGAGGACGAGAATCCAGTACCCTACTTTATTTTAGCCAGTACCCATTGATATGTTTATTACATATATAGTATCTTCTTTTCAATTTCTAACGATTTGGTTAGACCCGAAGACGAGCGCTTGTGCTGGAAATGGAATCACATCAAGAAAGAAGGCTAGGCGCCTTCCTACCAATAGTAGCCCACTCTGAGGGATCTATCTTGACTATTAGATTATGGATTTATTGGATTAACCGCATCAAAGACTACACCGGTAATGCCGAATTCAACAGCGGTAAGCCCGGGAAAAGAGGCTGGCTTTCTTCCTTCACTTCCATCAAGGATTGCTGCTAGAAGGGCTCTTCCTCATGTCTAATGCCTTCTTTTCTTAAAGGAAGACAAGACGAAGGCTAACCTGATGTCGGAATAGCAGCTGTGAATGGGGGATAAAGGAGGATGTTCCCAGCAGGGCATTTATGCGGGGTGAGGATGTGCATGTTTACCAAACGAGCACGGAATACTTGGAGCGAGTACCCAACGGGCTTCACGTAGTAAGATCTAGGATAGCGAAAGATGCAGGTAAAGAGCTAATAGGAAGTTTGTCTCCAACTCCAAAGGGAGAGAAGCAGCGATAGTGACTGATTCGGGGTGAGAATAAGCTTTCTGCGTGGGAGACCAACTGGGAGAGAGGATAGCTTTCGCTAATTCGCAAAGCGAAGCAGGGGAACGGAAAGCCCTACCGAGTCAATAACGGGAGGAGTTCCGGTAGGTAGAGAATGATCGGGATCTGGGCTGATCGGTAGCAGAGCATCTAGTGTTAGCGAGTCAAGAGAGAAAGAAGAGAAGGCCGAGAATTTGATCCGGGTGGTGACAAGGAGATCACCTCTGTCTAAGAGACCGGGGTCAACAGGCAAAGAATTGATTCGCGTTGACCGGGAAGTGGCATCCTATAAAATATATATAATAGGAAATGAAAGCTACGTGTGTAGAGCTGACCAACTTAGCTAAGGCTGTAAAACTAACCTACTTCCGTAGAACTTGCTTGCTAGCCCACTAGCCTTATGTTCTGGATTTACCTTGCCTTATAGATTTTCTTGTGTTCTGGATTTACCTTGCCTTATAGATTGAAAAGAAACTACCCGTGACACTGGCTAGCAGGAAGAAGGCGATGTAAGAAAGAAAACTCGCATCAAGAATAGCTAGACTTGAAAGTGGATAGATAAAAGACTCTCATAGAATCGACATTTGTTGCGGTGCTATCTATTGAATTGAACTAGTAAACTAGCGGAAAGAAAGAGCTACGCAGCTCGACCATAGGTTTCTATGCTAAATCCCACATTTCACTAGTAAACTCTATTTAACAATTTCAACTTACATAAGTTAATTGAATCGAATTGCATGTG
>CAOJCO012935032.1:0-10480 GCA_948330635.1 Euphorbia biselegans | reverse complement strand
CTTGAGGATGTCCCACTCCCATCTTGAGGGAATGGCTACCTTCTTTGTGTTGTCTACTCAAGGAAAGAGCGGGATACTTAGCTGAAAGGGTGAACAAGGCCGAGCGCGTTCAAACGTTGCTCCAGAGTACCCTCTTCGACTGATGCCCTACCCACCTTAGTCTATTCCTTTATCGGAATAGTGGTCGGTGTGGAATCAGTATATTTAGTTTCATTATAGATTTAGCTTCGGAGGCCTATTTCATCACAAAAAAGCCTCCTTTACTGCCTTGGATAAGGAGATTCCCTGCAGCGTTGGAAACCGCTTTCATTCGTCTTGCTTGTTGGTGGAGAAGACTTCAGCTTGTCTGTCAATCCACTTCCTGCTCTCAGTCAGTCCAGGCCAAGGGTAAAAGGCTTGCAAACAGTGCAAAGGGCAATCTCGCAAGCTTCAGCTTTCCAGTATAGTTCTTCGCTCGGTATGCTTTCTTCCTATTCTTTTGCAAGTCTTTCTATATGGTTCCACTCAGGGCATTCCATTGATACGCTCGGGTTCGTTTAGAAGAGGTGGACAGACAAGGACTTGACTCATTGCCATCGGTGAAATGAATCCATTTTTTTCTATCTGTCTTTCTTGGTTCAACTCGGGAAATGTTTTGAATTCATGTTGTCAGTCTCAACTGGAGTATACCCTATCCATTGGGTTCGTAGTGTTCACGTGATCGAAATGCATTGGATGTATGCCCGGGCAATTCAAATATTTCATAGATAGAGTTTTTATGTCATGTCTAGATGATCACTACTGACAGTGAGATCAGAAAAGCAAGGAGCTATCTTTCGATAGTGCTAATGTGGAAATGGAAAGATGTGAAATTAATTCCTCAATCTTTTGCCGTATAGCGTACTTTATCGAAAAGGTTAAGCATTCTTTCATTTAGAGATGTCACATCAATCAGAACTACTGTTTGATCCAAGGTTTGCAGACGCTCAACGTCTCGAAAGAAGAGACAAGGGCTGGAAAGAAGCAAAGACTCTCTTCATAGCACTACTTCTCAGAGATAGCGTTAACGGATCTATTTCATTTCATAGTGCTACGCTTCGTTCGCATGAAGAAAGGAAGGAAGAGAGTCTGGTCGGTTTCCCTTAACAAAAGGGGTCAGCACTCACAGGTTATGAGCCTTGCGAGCTGACCTAACTGCTCGATTCCGCACATCTTTTCCTAGTCTTATTGAATCTATCATGAAAGCTCTTGATCCTTTTTTTGGTGGAAACCGTACTCCGCGAATGTGGTTTATACGTGAAAGCTGGCACTTGGATTTTTACATGATAAGCGAACCTTCGCATCTTTTGTTCTAAGTTCTTCCTTTGCAGCAATTACTAGATCTTCCTTCTCGGATGCGTGGGTCAGCAAGCCCAAGCCTTTGTTGTAGTTTCAGTCAAAATAGAATAAAATAAGGAATTTGCGATCCTGACTCGCGCAGCATCCCGATCGCAGTGAAGTCACTAAAAAAATTCCCCAAAAGACGAGATTAAAGTGTGATTCTAGCGCATTCACAAAAGCTTTTTTCAGGGAGCAATTCCTTTTCAAGATTGGCAGTTCTTGGTTCATAGATCCGCCCGGTGACAAAAAAAAGCATCCTTTAAGTGAGAACCAAAAAGGAAAGAATGCCATCCCGGCTTATTGGGGAAGGAGGGGCGGGCAGGCGAACGGGAAAATCTATCGCGCTTGTGGGGGGCTTCTTTCATATGCTTCTGAGGGATTGGATTACTAGAATAGGAAGATGCTTTCTTTCTGGGAAATCCCGCTGGCAAAGAAGAAGTAGGCAAGGGCCCTCGCAAAAGGTATATCAGCAGGGAAAGAGACTTTTTCAAGCAGGTAAGCAAGTCCAGTTGGAGTTCTCCTTGCTGTCGGGCCAATTACACTTGGAGTCCTAAGGCTTTCAGTGCTAAGGGTTGGAGTCTTAGGGTAAGCCCCGAAAGCTTGTGGGATTGATGCAGTTCCCGTTGCAGTCCCTAGTCCAAGGTGGCTAAGGCAGAGTTGATAGTTGCCCTTCAGTAAGACGCTATTTTATTACACTCCAGGTAATTAGAGTCTATAGGCCAGAGAAGTCTTTTATTTTTGAACTCTTACCATGAAATCTTATCTCTTATCTAAAGGCCTACCTTGGATAGCTTGAATAGCAATCTTACCAGGGATAGGAAAGGGTGTCTACCTGTACAATTATAGGATCTTTCCTTTATGGAGGACTACGACTTTCTTCCTTACTTTCCGAGCAGGCAAGAGCAATCCTTCAGTCATACCTTTTTCTAGAAGTCCTAGGCATCTACTTTCTTCACTCCGCCCATCTAGTCTTTTTCGATACCAACCATGGGTTTCCATCCGATCCTGTTCCGGATCTTTCATCCCCTGCTTCATACAAAGCAGTTATCTTAAAATCTCCTGCGCATTTCGAGTGAGAAGTCCTTCCTAGGCGAGTAGGAGAAAGCTAGTGCGAAAGCAGGATATTATATAGCCAAAAGAAGACCCCTTCTTAGCATAGTTCCTATTCTTTCCTGGGTAGGGCTAGTAAGAGATACATTTCTTTTTCTTAGGGGTCCTTGCGAGCGAGTGCTACTGCACTTTACAGTGGATAATCAAGTTATAGTTTCAGTCCTAGGGCCTTCCATCTTTTTTGATTCAGCCGAGTGATTCGATGGAGTTGGAGCCAATTACCCTTGTTGTCAGGCCAACTTGGAGGAGTTTTAGTTGCCTCTTTTTCGGTGCAGCCGAGCTTGTTGCAGTGCCAGTTCTGCTAGCTGTCAAAATTGGAATGGAATCTCTTTCCCTGCAGATTGAGCCGCTGTTGGCTTACATCGAGTTCCAATCTTTCGACTTTAAACAAGAAGTTTTATCATCTTATTTTATACATCTAAGAGGCCTAGGTCAGCAAGTGAACAAGCCAGGGCCACTCCTTGTCTCCCTGAGACTGATAGTCCATCAGATCAGGATTTATTCTTCAAGTAATGCAGGATAAGTAAGCCTTCGGGGGATGAGAATATAGTCTTAAGAGAAGCCGGGGAAGTTGATAAAGCTGCTTTGCTTTTTCTTTGATAGTTGCTCTATTCAAGGGAAAAAGAGTGCCAATTCCCAGGTAATTTGTCTAGTCTTCCAGTCTTAGTTGAATTCCTTCTACCTTTGATCCAGTGGGAGAGAAATAAAAGATATGTTATGCGAGTATGATTATAGGCAGTAAAAAAGCTATATATTCAAAATACATCTTGAACTGGCTTGCTGGAAGATATCCCTTTTGCCTTATCCAGTGACTGATACTCTTGGGAGAGGGATACAGACATAAAGACTGGAGTAAAGAAAGCTGCTTGCCTTGGGAGATATTTATGGTTGCCCAGTTAAGATACGAAGAGGAAGCATGCCATTTCACTTTCTGTTGGGGCGGGGGTTGGGAATACCTAATTTAGGGTGGAGCGACCGCCAAGAAAGCTTCTCTGTGCTAAGAGGAAGAGTTCCCGGGCAGATAAGGAAGAAAGCTTTCAATCTTTCAACAGTTAGAGTGATTGTTAAAAAGCTTCCTTTAACAATTAGATTAGGATCGGAGAAGTAAGCCAAGGAAAGGAAGATGCCCACTACTTATATAATAAGAAATTTCCAGCCTCTAAAGGCTTTGAGCAAGAAAAGGGATTGATATAGAGCATCGTGCTGATCGATGCGCGAAATGCCCGGTTTTCTAGTAAGCTAGTCGTAAAAAGATCTGCTAGCTATGGAGAAAGTATCCCGTCGACCAGTTCTATTCCTTTAGGAAAAACCTCATCTTCATCCGGACAGGGCCTAACCTAAGCGTGGGACCGGTAAGGAAGAAAAAGAAATTCTTTTCCAATGAGAAAAAAGAGTAAAAAAGGTTTTCATAAGTGAGCCGGTAAGGCGAGATTGCTCGAGACGAAAGGGGCAGTGGAATCATCAGCCGAAGCCTATAAAGAAATTGGTAACCAAGTCTTCTAAAGCTGGAGGTCTTCTCATTAGGGCATCCATTTCATGTAAAATCACCCTTCTTCTTCCCTTACGGGGCGCTAACTATCAGGGAATGGGGGACAAGCCAGTCTGCCCAAGCAATCAAGTTACAAACCGAAGCTCTTTTCTTTGGCTAGGAAAAGCGGTCGAATCCGGACTACCATATAGGAAAGCGAGTGGGACAATAGATGAGGAGCAGAAAGGGAAAGAAAAAGAAGAAAGCGGGCTAAGAAAGAGACCCTTGCTTTCGGGCAATGATTCCGACTTTCAGAAAGAAAGAATGATCTTTTGCGCAGCCACAAATAGAATGAGCGATGTCAGACACATCTTCGTGTTGTCCCCTACTGCTACCGAGGGAAGAATCTCTGGCAAGAGAATAAAATCTCGCATGCTACCTCCTCTGTCGTAACCTATTAGAAATAGGATTTAAAATCCATCAGTGTCAGACATGAAAACATGTCTTCTACATCTATAACTAACGAGGAATTAATAGCATTCAAGAATGCTATTCCATTTCCACTCTCTTTGAGAGAGGGGACAAGAAAACTATCATAAAAAAATCCACCCTACTGGACTTGAATTTCACCCGAAAATCGGGGGTACGCCCTTCCTGACAAAAGGTCACATGCGACGTTGCAGTCATTCCGTGCCAACTTTCTAGTAAAATAAAGCATGAAACTAGGTATCAACAATTCGTACTGAGTGAAAGAATTCCCATTTTCCCCTCTTATTAGAAAGGGAGCAATCTCGCTCAAAAACTCAATCCCTCCCTTTCTAATAAGCAATAAATTTCCTAGCGTAGTGAAAATGAAAAAGTCGTGAAAACGGGGACGCGCCGAGTGACAACGTATCGTTTGAGTTCCTTGCCCGAGTCTCGCCGGGGAGACTCATCATCCTTTATTCCTTATATACGTGACCATCTCAAAGCAAATAAACCTTATTTCGACCGGTAACACCGGAAATAACCGATCTCGCTACCGGGTGAGGGAAGAAGAGCTCTACCAAGAGGTTCACTCTTTTCGCATGACTTTCTTTCCTCGACAATAACGAAAAAAGTAGTCACAAAGGACTATAAGCCTTAGAACAAACAGATCAATTCACGTCCTCTGCTAAGAATCTATCAGATTCGGTTCTTGAATCTTCCCCGGCCGTAGCCTAGGATTAAGAGCGACATCCTCGATGTCAAACCCCGGCTGGCTGGGGTGGGAAATATCTACTCTCCAAGAGACGTTTCCTCACCTAGTCCCGGAGACCTAACGGCTGGGACAGAAGAAAGATCGGGGAACCTGCTAGCGCAGAGAATCAATGCGCCAAAGCTATCGGCGCTGACCGCGTCCATCTTATCTTCTACGGGGTAGGTAGATAGGAATGGTCCTCTTTTGCTACCATCGAGCCGATGGTCTTCGCCTTCGGTGCCTTCTCCAGGAGGATGGGAAAGTCAAAGTAGCCGCTCAACACTCACGAGGGAGATAGCCTACGCTAATCACGCTCCTCCAAAGAGGCATCGATACGTCTTTCCCCAGCCCGAAAGAAAGAGACTTCCCACTCCTGTTAGTGAGAGAGTGGTCACAGTTCGTCACCTCGGTGCCATGGGCCTCTCTGAAAGAGAGGGTAAGGAGGAAGGCTAGGTGAGGAGATTTCCACTTCGCAAGAGCCATAATAAATCAACATTGGGACAGAGAGTCCCACAACCTGTGAAGATTTATAGGCCAGGGTACAGATAGATCGAAATTCGCGGTCGGGTGTGAATTGGTAGCTTACAATCTCTGAATTCACATCGCCAGAAGGCTTAGAAAGGATAGACAATTCCTTGGGTGACCGGGGGGCTATCGATAAGATAAGAGCACAACCTTTCGCCTCGACGAGGCTAGTCCAGAGTAGAAGCTATCCGGATAAAGTGCTGACCACGGAGTTCCTACGCTTAACCAGATTAATAGGATTGGAAAAACTCCTCGTCTGCACCTCCCATAGATAATGCGACATCGGTCGAGGCTCGATGTAATTGAGCTATAGCGAGACTATTGGGTGAAATTGGACTTTTTGGATTTCTTTCATGCCTTACTTGAAAAGGTTGGGTTCTCTCTGGGCGGTCGAGCCCTATCCTTTGCTCTAAGAGGGTTGGGCTGCTGCTGCTCAGCAGGGCTTGCCTTGAGAGTAGGCTTTGCTTTACGAGCGCTGCTCACGGGCGAGGACTTCACCCATATGATGATCCCGTTCGGCGAGGGGACATCAGGCGCATCAAGCTCAGAGTCTCCGGCGACTCCGGCTTCTCCGTCGGACTCCCTTATTGGCCATGCATCCTCCGAAACGGATTCGGACAAAGAACGATTCTTTACTCCACCACAATCCGTCTCGTCCGCGTCGTCTTCTTCCACCTCGACTCCCGGTATTGATAGTGCTCCCAACAACGGAGAGGGACGAGACGAAGGGCATGGAAAGGAAACCGAGGCCGACACACCTCCTTCGAAAGAAGTGGATTTTTTATTCGGGTCACTCACTTCTTCCGAAAAAAAATTTCTGGAAAGAAAAAATCCGAAATATCTTTATAGATCCGGTCGAAAGCATAAAGCCGTCCGGTTTGACTATAAATGATTTGGTAGTTGGAAAAAAACGCGCTATTGAAATCCTAGCTAAAAACGAGGAAGCACGGGATCTGGTGGTCGAAAGGCTGTTCCAGCCACCTACTAAACTGGTGGATCAGGAAAGCTGCCAAGAGTTCGTGAAAGCATTACGGCTGGAGCGATGGCCAAACGCCATAAGGGCGGAGAGAGGGTCGCCCTACGAAACCATTTATGCAGTGCTTGATGAATTTTTCCTGTTAAAAAAGGATGAGGGGGAAAGTCAGTAAGATATCGGAGAAGGATGAGTTTGTTAAGAAGAAGAATGAGAAGGATCGGAAGAAGAATCCTAAGCCGAAAGCTAAGACGAAGGCTAAGAAAGAAGATGGTTTCAGTAGGTAGGATGAAGTCACTCCGGTAGGATGAAGTATAGGTCGATTGAAGTAGGGAAGGTCGATTAAGGAAGAGAATGTAGCTTCAAGAATGAGGCAAGGCCATCCCTAAGTCTAAGTTGAAGCTACCTATCGATGAAAGGCGGGAAAGAGCCCAGTTACTTTAACTCGGGAACCACTCGTTTTCCTATTCTTCTCTCCAGCATACCATTTCTAGTCTATCTATTGGATAAGAAATTTGCCATGTTTACGTGACGCTCGTACCTCGCCCCCCTTGTTCGTTCCTCACCCTTGTTGCCGCGGTAACAGACCAAAATTACTGAATCGCTCAAACGAAACATCACTGGAACTATTAGCCGAATGCCTGCGATCTCTTCCAAAAGTGGGTACCGCACTCGGATCCAATTTCCAAGGTGAATTGGAGGTATCAGAGAAATGGATACAGGTATTGTAGTTGTTGAAAGACCTATTAATTACATGCCAAAAGAGCGAAAGTTGAATCATCGGCTTGGCCACCTTATCCTTATCTACTAAGATTCTCCTTGTTGATATACCGTCCGATGCGCTTGGTGTCGACTCTGATCTTCCTTCACTTGACAATGGGGGCGAAGTCAACCACCGAGGAGCTCATCACGAAGAAGCCTAAAGGGCAGGGCGAGTGGGTGAGGAGAGGGTTAGGGTTGAGTGAGATTGCAGAACCAAATGAGACCCATAACTAACGCAAGGCTAATCAGAGTGGTGTGGTGGCCCGTTACCTCGTGGTAGACCCCTTCTCTCTTTTGAGACAAGGCTGCCATTGTCTTATTTCTTGTCTTGGATTCACTCTTTCGTTCAAGCACATTTTGAAAAGTTATCTTAGGTTCTTAGCTGCCCTCTCTTTATGCACTTAGTTACGAAAGTAGTGAAATGGAGAAAAGAAGAGTTGAAAGACAACTAAAAGGGAGATGAGGTTCAGTCACATCGGTCACATCTTTTGGTTCGATGCTTTGAATCCTTACTATTGTCCCGGTTTCCTAACGGAAATCTCGGACGTGGTAAAGGAGCCTCTCGCTAATCAATAATATAATGCGATCCCTTCTTTCTTTTCTTCCATTCTCTTCAGCTGAATGAATGGAGGCATGGCAGACTCGTTGGTTAAAGTAAGGACAGACTGCCTAGCTGAAGCTACTTCGGAATTCAATAGAATGTTCTCCGCGTCCTTAGCACCTGCCCTTGGGACTGTCTGAGTCTAATTCCAAATCCCTATCGTCAACTCGGGCAAAGGGGCTCACTCCTAGCTTATGATTTTCGTATATTCATAGTTTGCTTATGACTTCCTGAATGGCTTTGAGGAGTATGAAAAAGCTGCTCTTCTTTTTTTACTGACTCGGCTCGTCACCCGTACGTAACCCGTCGCTTTTTAGTAGTGCTCTTCCTCTGCTCAGAACATGTATGGGGGAGAAAACTCCACTCAATAGGTAGAGTGACTGCCCCCATTCTGTTTCGCTACTTCTGGTAGAGTGGTTGGATAAGATCTAGTGGCTCTTGCCTCAGCTGTCTTCAGTTCAATACGGCTTGGGGCTTCCCCTTTTTCCGCTCATCTCACTTGGTTCGAGCGAGTGGTCTGGTGCTAAGCTGTCTTTAGAAGGGCTTCGGGAGCTAGGTTCATACCCTTGGGAGACCATTACCTTCTTTTTCTAATACCCGGACTTCCTCTTCTGACTGACCTTACTCGTCAATGAAGCCGACATGGGACTACAGTCAGAAAGTCTTTCTTCCCCAAGGGGCTGTTCTTGGAGAATCAATAGTGGCAGCTTCCTCTTTTATTCTAGAGTAGCCCCTCCTTCCTTTTCAAGCGGGAATTTCATTCATTCATTGACCAACTTTTTCTATAGAAAACAGCTTTTGAAAGCCCCTGCAAGGGCCCCCTCATTTATGTTTAAATGCCTGCTATAGCCTTTTGAGAAAGAGGTGACTCTTCGACTCGCATCAGGATCAGGAGTTCCTCTTGTTCCTGTTATGAGGAGGAACGTCTTCTTTTTATCCCTGACTTAGGGAGTACTGGCATTCAAGTCAGGATACTAAACCTTTGAGAGTGGATGAGTTCCGGTATGAAGGAGTAGAAGGGAAGACTTTTTCGCTCGAGTGACTGCGTGCCTGCCAGAGAATGTCTTCTTTCGTTCTATTGGCCTATAGAGAGGCTTCTAACGCGTTTTCAAGTCTGAATTACATTCACCAATGAATTACATTCAGACAAACCCCTGATCGAAACTATTCCGAAGTTGTTAAAGATTTCAGGAAAAATCCCAAAGGTTGATCTCTTAAACATAAGGGTAGGAACGCCATGCCATACCGAAAATGGATTATTCACTCATTGAAAAATGTGCCAAGAAAAGAGAAAGATAAAAACGAACTAGTAAGGTTTTGGAATGAGTTTTATGTGTATTTGCAAGAAACTCTTTCTAAGGGACTGATTCTGGATATGGTATCAGAAGAAGATGAAAGTAACACAATTCAGGATAAGGTATTAGAACAAGATGTTAGTAAAACACTTCAGTATAAGGAAGAAGTCTTCGAGATTTTGCAGAAAGGTAAAGCCAATGGACCGCTATATGAAGCGCAATTACAAGAACTCCAACAGAGACTTGAGGACATTACTTTTTTTTTCGATGAGAAATCTATGTTTAAGAGTGTTCCCAACATAATGAAAATTTTAATAAGGGATCATGACACGTGTGCTAAGGATTATCTTAAAGCAAGATCACTTAAACCAGCTGAAATGGAATTGCTTTCCGAGTTCGGTCTATTTACTTTAGAGGGTTTAATTGTTCATGTCCTTTCCTTGGTTTTTAATCCCGTTGAGGGGACTTAAAACTTCGTACCTTTGGGAAGCGGGGAAGCGCTCGTCGAAGCTACTTTCGCCCCGAGCCCGAGTCCTGGTGCGGAACTCTTTTTAAGTCTTGGATCGATTCGACCTTAAGCTCTACCTTTCTCATGCTCCAGTCCTTCTGGTTTGCACTAAAGTGCCTTAAGTAGCCCTCGAGGAGTCCGTTTATTCTCTCCGTCTGAGCTTTCAAAGATATACCGACCATAGATATCTTACCATCAGATACCGACAGTCGTCTTCTAACATTACCGACCTTTAAATATCGGGTTTTCAAAAATTGCACATAACATAAAAAGAAATTCAAAAGCTCTTTTCATCATCAGAAACAACTTTCTTTCCGACCTCTTGCATTGCATTACCATAACGAAAAAAAAAAATGAATTCAAAAAAAGAGAGATTGCTCTTGTGATTCGGAAGAAACCTTTCTCGGTGGAGGAAAGGAAGAGCGATGGATTCCTATGGAGCATCCAGGAACAAGAAGATTCAATCGGACGACGAATTCTTACGTGGTCCAAGGAAATCAAAGATTCGCTTCCACGATGGAATCTTAATATCAGAATAGCTTATATAGTTATGATGAAATTCAGGTGCACTGACTTTTGATTGATTTATCATTTTTCGGATCTGATTGGAACAATGGAGAAGTAGGAAGACTTTGGCGGCGATTCATAATTATCTAGAAT
>CAOJCO012869666.1:0-15201 GCA_948330635.1 Euphorbia biselegans | reverse complement strand
GAGTGGCAATCCTATCAACTCATTATCAACATTAATATGTTCATTGGTCCACCCAATCATACCCGTACTTGGTACCCTGTTATAGGCCCGTTAGTAGTATGTTAAAGTGTATGAGATCCCATGTTATTTTATAATGATCTCAAGTCTGAGGATACAATGAGTCCTACCCGAGAAATATATATCACGACAAAACCATGAATGTTTACCATGGTGATCCATCTAGTCCCGTATAAGGCTTACACGTACCTGCATTCTTAACTACCGTACAGTTAACCAATGCACAGGTTTATTGTTCTATTCATTCCCATGACTTAGAAGAAACCTGGGATATATGTTTATAAAATTAATCAATGGATACTCTATCTATTATAATAGCACAAGGTATATAACAAATAGATTAATTTCCATTATAATGTAACACAAATAATGTATTTATACAATTAACCACATATAGTACATAATACAAAAAAACTAATGCCTAGGGCACACCAACATATTTAACGTTCCAAGGTTAATTTCATGTAATGATGCATCATGAATGCTGAAAATATTAAATGAATGCTTAAATGAATTAACCATCAGGAAATAAGTCACAAAAGTAAGCGAAAGAGTTGTTCATTGCATTAACGGCCTTAACAACCGAATTTTTCATATCAAAGATAGAAGATACATCATAAATAAAGTCATCTTCCACAGGTGAAGGCCTTCATTTTCAATAGAAGCATCTTTTTCCACAACATTTTCAATGTTTGTGCTGGTGTCTAGAGTATTTAGCATTTCTATGATCTCTTGAGCCTTTCCCCCAATCAAGTCCGATAGTTTCTCTTTTGCACTCCCAAACCCTTCTATCATCAGCTTCGGGAGGCAGTCTACCACTTTACTAAATTTTTCATTGGTAGGCTCAACCTCTTTCACCTGAGTAATGACTTCATCAGTTAGTGGTTCTTGATTTGGTTGAAGCTCAAGCAGGTTCACCACTTTGTACCCATTGGCATATTCACCAAAATTCACTACATCTCAAAAGATTTCAAAACCCAAAAACATAGTTCCTGACGATCGGCTCTAGCTACCCCCGGTATACCGTCTCTATAGTTAGGATAGACACACTCGCAAGACGATTCTCATCCAGTGATGTCTCTTTTTGTTCCCAGTATAGCCAATGCCCTTTGAGTGTGTCTGACCCCTATTGGGGATACAATCAGGCATCCCTTGTAGATCCTTTCCCAATCCTTTTCGAGGTACGAACTCAAACATAGCCATGTAGTTGCTCACCCATTTATTTGAATGATGATGAAAACTTCTTTTGATTAAAATGTTTTTGATTTTTGAGAATGATTTTTTTGTAAAAGGTTTATGTTTTAGGAGGATAGGAAGTGAACGGGATAAACAGGATGAAAAACGAATAAAAGAGCAAAGATAATGGAAGAATGGATAGAGGCAAGTCGTGATCGTGATACTACCTGTCACGATCGTGACTTGCTCTTGAACCCAAAGTTTCAGAGGCAAGTTACGATCGTGACACTGCCTGTCAAGATCGCAACTTGCCCCAGAAGTCCAGAGAAAAGCTCTAGAGGCAAGTCGTGATCCCAACACTGCTTGTCACAATCACGACTAGCTTTAAAAATCCAAAGCCAAGTGCTGATTTTTGTTTTCCTTAGTCCGGTTTTTTCCGTTTTTAGTTTGGGTTCATTCGCAAATTCTCCAAACAGTAACGGTAAGTCTAAAATGTCTTACAAGTGGAGACTTAGTTAGATTTAACCATTTTCAAGGGATAGTTTACATTTTTTCGATCAAAGTTCTGGTTTTAAGGTATTTTATGTTTTATATAGAAAAGACATGAAACTGAACCTAAAGCAAGCAAAGATTAAACATTTACATGGGAAATGGAAGAATAAAAAAAATTAAGGCTCAGGATTACCTTTCCGTAGAGTATCCACAAGTTGCATGTTAATAATCTGAATGTGCTTCGATTGTCTTCGTCAAAATCCGAATCAAGTATTTCGCTTTGAGATTAAGGTGATATAAACTACCCAAGTTCAGAGCAAGTTTGTTTTTATGTGAGTTTTGAAAGAGCTTTTAAGTCTTTTGTTTATGGAAAAGATGAAAGACAAGAGGCAAGAAGATGAAGATAAATTTCAAGGAGATCAAAATGAAGATCAACAAAAAATAAAGTTGAATGAGGGTTTTTTTCTTTTCTCCTTTTTCTCTCTTGCAAAAACGTGGGATCCCCTTGAAAATGGACCAAAAATCCTTTTTATTTCATAAATCCCACAAAATAATCCCTAAAACAAGGATTGCCATATGTTAAAACATTCTTTCTTAATTTACATCCCTTTCCTCTTATTTCAATGCACAATCAAATCCTTTTTGGTCCAAAAAGTCAAGATATGTTCTATTATATATATTTATTTAATGGCTAAAAATATATCTTGTGAAAATGGTCCAATTATTCTTATCCTAAAACAAAACCTTGTTTTATTTAAAGTTAATATAAATCACAAACTTAAGACAAAAGAAGGTTTTATTTAGTTATGAAATGAAAATATTTCATTTTGTTTAAAATGAAGCACAAAACAACAAAAAAACATGTTAGTCGACAAAAAAACATTTGGGCCATGGATGTATAGTCCTTAAATGGCTTTGGGCCCAATTGGGCTTGACGCCCATGATAGTGCGGGTGCTGAATCCTTGTGTTTTTCTTTTGATCAACCTGATTGAATATCGAAGCGTGAAAAAGTATCAACAAATGTCGGTTTCATTATTACCATGGGAAAAAATCTCGTCCTCATAAGCCCCTTATTGTTATTTATTATCACTACCTCCCCGTGTCAGGATTGGGTAATTTGCGCCCTTGCCCTTGATTACCTTACGGGTTATGTACTCTATAAAAAATTCTTATAGAAGTAACATCTATCATGAAAATTTTCTTACCAGATTGGGGGCCACATATAAATATTTCATCGGGTTGACCTTGTGTGAGCAGATGACCTTTTTCATAAAGCAAGAAAGCGGAATCACTTTTAAAAATTTAAGTGTAAAGGTGAGGAAAAGAAATTTTTTTATTTTAAGAAAACATGTAATGAAAGTGAAAATATTTCCTAAGCGGATGAAACAGTTCTTTCCAAAACACCTCTCGTCTTAGAAGTGATCTTAAGGTTTTTGAAGAAAGAAAAGTTCAAACAAAATATACGTGCGGACATGAGCTTAGGAGTTCTATTTGAAAAATAAATTTAAGAAAAAGAAATTATTATTTAAATAAAAGAAAATAAGTTTAAAGAAATGAAAATAAGTTTAAAGAGAAAAATTGTTTGAAGGAATTCAACTCGAATCTCTAGAAACAATGACTAGTGTCGCCACCTGGTTCCACGCTCCACCGGGAATTAAATCGCGGTGTTGCTCAAAATCTAAGTATGAATCCAACACCGTTTATTAGAGTTCGGATTTGGATAAGACATCTACTTTTCCGTTTTCAAAAGACTTTTGGAAAACATCGACAACATTTTGAAACAAAGTATTTTTATTTGAAGAAAACCTAAATTGATTTTATTTTTGCTTAAGGTGAGCGCGCATGCGAAAGAAGTAAATTAATGTAGAAAATGAAAATAATTATACAACCTAATCAAATGAATAACTCCTAGCTAAGGAAATTATAATCGAAACAAAATGGAGAATGGGGGTACACATGCATAAAATATACAAATATCTAAAGAAAATAAAATAAATCATACATTCAACATATATTTAAATAATTAAAAGCAAGTATAATTTAAACACCTTGGACTCAAATAGGATACATGAAATGACATGCAATAGAATGGGGAGATACGATAGCTCGGGGTCGTGTATAATAGGAGATACTTAGATAAATTTGGTAGATTTAGTCCGACTAGATCTGGAAAACAATTTATTAAACACATGTGATGGGACTGGAAATTCATTTTCTCTTTAAAGCAATTTGTCCCAATTTTAATTTTTTTCCACGTGCATGAAAATGGGTTGAATATCCGAAAACTTGGGGGGTTTCCTTCAATGCACTGTGTTAGCGGCCCTAATACCGACTTTACAGTATGACTTTCTAGATGCATACGTGATTTTATAGGAATTTAAATCTAGATAAAACAAGAACACACACGACATATGTATGAATTGAAGGTAAAAATAAATAAAAACAATAAAAATGAGATGAATAAATATTACAAGAAAATTAATTCAAGCATTGAGAATAATTTTGGACTTATGTAATTACAAACTATCCTATAAAGTTAGCAAAATAACATAAAACTATACATCCGACCGAATGTAACAAAAACAACCAATGCATAAATTGAGATTTAAAAGGTCTCGTATTTTGCCTTTAAAGGCTGTGGGTTTAATCCCAAATTGTTCAGAAGCTCAATAAAAGATGATTTCAAAGAAGAAATTTTTTTAAAAGAAAATGGTGTGAAGTTGAATTTGAAAATATGTTTAGGTTAATGAGCATATGTACTCAAACCTAAACACGATAATGTAAGTTGAATTGCACATGAGTGTAATTCGTCCTATTGAAATGCTAATTAACAAATAAAAACATGCTCAATAGGCTTAAAAAAATTCTAAAAAATTTGAAATCAAAAGCATATGTTATTGAAATCAAAAGCATAGGTTTACTGGCAGCCCGAAACAGTAAGCATGAAAGAAAATGATTATTATCATTTTTTTATTCAAAAGAAAAAACACTGTAAATAAACACACTATGGCAAGACCAGATTCATTTTTTTTATTTGAAACCAAATGAAAACAACCTAACATGAATGCTAGTTACAAAGCATAACACCCTAAAGTAAAATAAAAATGATTAAAACATCCTCTTTCTTTTTTAACACAAAAGAAACAAACCAAAATGACTAACAATGTTTCCAATTTAGAATGACAAAAACAAGAGAGTCTCATATAACAAAACACAAATAAATTCTTTCAGAGAAATATTTATTCTAAACTAGTAATTTGAAAACTGAAATTACAGTGATCTAATAACATTATAGAAGAAATTTGAGTTTAGAGACAGGTGAAGAACCTTATATGAAATGAAGAGAAATCCAAAATCAGAGAAACAAACTGAAACGGATCATAAGTAATGAAATGTATAAATAGGAACAATAAGAAAATGAACGATTAAGAATAAGCGGAAAGTTTGAACAAATGTAGAACAAAAATCTAAGTGGAATTAAATTTAAAAATATATAAACGATTTCCTTTTAAAGACTAAAAAAATAAGTAGATCAAGGACAATGCAAACTCTCTTTCAGAGCTGATTAAACTGAACTCACATATGAAATAATCATGAAAACATCAGCAAGTTTGAACAAATGAAGCATGAGACTCAAATAAAAATAATTTTTTGGAGTTTACACAGAAAAAAGGGAAATCCCTAGTAAGATTCAAATGTTGAACAGTTAAGAAGCTTATACATGCAGAAAATTTGGACAACATCTGGATCAAAATGAGAAATTAACAAACACAAAACCCATATATAATACAAAACAGGGGGATATTACGAAAATTAGACAGGAAACCAATTTAAAGTTAAGCTGACACTCTGACTGCTCAAATAATCATGAATTGAAACACATAGCAATTAGCCAATATATCGGAATCAAGACTGGCAGCGCAAATTGAAACTAACACACAATGGTTAAAATCAAAGAAATAGATAGAACAACTAGGGAATAAATCCAACCACAGAGAATTCACAACACTTTGAAGCTGGAGTGAAAGAATTTACCTATCCTCTGTTGTTCTTAGGTCATTATTTTAGCTTTGAATCACTCCTCCGATTGATCTACAGCTCTGATGACCTTCCCATCATCGATTTCTCTTTATCATTGAATCGCTCACTCACCAAAACTCTCTTGATCTGTTTTTTTGTGTTTTTCCTCTTTGTCCACGGACATTTCTTTAAATGTTTGCTCTCTCTTTTTCCCTCTGCTCTCCTGATTTTTTTGAATGCCAAAAGCCCCCAAATGTTTTATCTCTCCTTCTCTCAAAATCGATCTGCTTTCTCTCCTTTTATTTGAAAATCACTCTGCCTTTTTTCTTTCATTGCAGCAGAAAATCCCCCTTTTCCATGAAGAGAATCCCTTTTCTAGAGCTTTTCATTGTTCTGTCCATAATGTAGACCTATCTTTATGCGTTCTCCTTTAGGCAAAGACCCTTGCAGACTCCCTTTTTTTCATAGATAATTTTACCCTTTGCCTTTTGGGCAAAAACTAAGCAAGAAATCCCATTAGACATGCCCATTATGCTTTCTTCTTTTTTTTTTTACAGACATAGTACAACGGCATGGTTTTGGCTTTGGAATTTCCAGAGCTAAAATGATATCGTTTTAGCAATTTTTTTAATCTTTAATGCAACCATCAAATCGGTGTTGTTTCCGTTCTAGACCAAAACGATGTCATTTTCCATTGTTATTTTTTTATCTTATTTTACACCAAAACGACGTCATTTTGGGTTTTAAATTTTTTAACCCAAAACAACGACTATCTCTTTCCTTCCTCTCCTCTTTCTTTCCTTCCTTGTTTTCCTCCTTCATTTTTTAACTTTTTATCCTTGTTCTTTTATTTTTCGATTTTAAACCCTTCCTTCTAGCATTTAAGGACTAAAATTTCCAATTTTATATTTTTATATTTTTATTTATTTATTGTTATTTATTTATTTATTTTTTATTTTTAATTTTCATTACTATTATTATTTTTATTTTTTTTACTATAAATTTCTATTTTAACACAACAAAAATTCACAAGAAATATAAACAATGTAGTAAAAAGCAGACAAATGATACAGATACACAAATACAAATATAGACTGATCTGGCCTAAAGACAACCAAATACTTTTGACAAAGAGAAATAAAACTTAACCAAGTATGGACTAGTAAAAAAAATTTTGAGCTTTAAAAAATGAATTTTTAAAAGAAAATCATATTTCTTGAGCTTCTCAATTGGAAAAACACAACAATGGCCGTAAAATGCCAAATCATCACAGACCTGAAAAAAATCCCATGCTTATAGATTGCCCCTCATGTGATCGAATTTTAGAACTTAATTTGAGAACACGATACAAAAAGTGAGGGATCTTACGTATGTATATACATGAAACACAGTATATATGAAATGCTATGCTTATGCATGGAATGTAGAGGACATTTATGTGACAAACACACCTGAGAAATACACGCCATTGGTCACGGCTCTACGTATGCAAGGGATACATGATGTTCGTGCTGTATGACTCTTATATCATGAAACTTACTCTCACTTACAACTTGTAGTAAGTTGGATACACGGTATACGCGCCACTGGTTATGGCTGTATATATACAAGATGAATTAGGTACGTGCTATACAAATTCTAGATGCACCAAATATGTGCTATGCATATCCAAGATTAAGGTGAATAGGATACGTGCTATGTATCCAAAATGAACAAAATACGTGCTCTGCATACTCAAAATGAAAAAAAGTACGTGTCACATGTATTCGAAATGAACAACATACATGTTATGTATCCAAAATGAACAAGATATGTGCTATGTATCTGAAGTGAACAAAATACGTACTATGCATACTCAAAATGAACAAAGCACATGTCACACGTATTCAAAATAAACATGGTACATGTTATGTATCCAAAATTAAAAAGATATATGTTATGCATCCGAAGTGAATAAGATACGTGTTATGTATCCAAAGTGAATAAGATACGTGTCACGTATCTAAAATGAATAAGATACGTGTTATGTTTCCAAAATTAATAAGAAACGTGTTATGTATCTGAAGTGGACAAGATACGTTTTATGTATCTAAAATGAACAAGATATGTGTTATGTATCTAAAAGGAATCAAGATACGTGCTAGGTATCCAAAATGAATAAGATACATACTATGTATCCAAGATGAACAAAATATGTGGTATGCACATCCGAGGGGAACAAGATACATGTTAGGTATATCTAAAATGAACAAGATACGTGTTATATATTCTAAACAAATAAGATATTTGTTAGGTATCCAAAAAGAACAAGATATATGTTAGGTATCCAAAATGATCAAGATAAGTGTTAGGTATCCGAAATAAACAAAATACATGCTATGTATCCAAGATGAACAAGATATGTGGTATGCACATCTGAGGGGAACAAGATATGTATTAGGGATCCAAAATGAACAAGATACATGCTATGTATCCAATATGAACAAGATACGTGGTATGCACATTCGAGGGGAAAAAGATACGTGTTAGGAGTCTAAAATGAACAAGATACATATTATGTATCCAAAATGAACAAGATATGTGTTATGTATTCGAAAAGAACAAGATACAAGTTATGTATCTGAAATGAACAAGATACATGTTAGGTATCTAAAATGAATAAGAGAAATGATATGTATCCAAGATGAGTAGGAAATGTGGTATGCATATCCGAAGGGAATAAGATACGTATTATGCACATCCGAGGGGAATAAGATACGCATCCGAGGGGAGCAAGATAAGCACTGTGCATATCTAAGAGGAGTAAGATACGCACTTCACGCATCTGAGATGAACAAAATATGCACGAAATTTTACTGATGAACTTATACATAATATATATGATAATGAGGTGGCTGGAAAAGTCTACATGAATTTTTACTTACAATTGACAAATTTGGTAACAAAAATTTTTACCCCTTCAATTATAAGTGAAAATGAGGATGTGCGTATGGAATTGATGAGATGTATGATAGCATTGATTCAATATAATTGGGAACTTTGCCCCTATTTTATAAAGATTATGTGTTTTGATGACTGCACACAGGTGTAATGATATAAAAATATTTTGTTTTCATTTACAATTGACGATTTTGGTAACAAAAAAATTTTTCCCTTCAATTGTAAGTGAAAACAAATTTTATAACTTAGGTGCATGTATGAAATGCAATGAAAGACATGATATGTGTATGAAATGCATACAACATATACAAGATATGATTTTTGCCCCTCTCTTGTTAGGGTTATATGATGTGATGATTGCATACAAATGCAATGTAATGAGAATGTTATGCTTAAAATTCAATTTGACCCCAACTTGGGGAAAAACTAAAAATACAAATGAATCACAATGTATATAATAATATGACAGCAAAATACCGAAACATGAATGACACCTATGTGTTTTATATGACTCAATTAGTCTTGCTTTTACTTCTAATTGACAATTGTAAAAACAAAAATGTTTGCCCCTTCAGTTAGAAGTGAAAGCAAGTTGATTGATCAGATACATATGTGTAATACGAAAAATGAAATGCATGTGATATGCAAATTTGAAGGGAAAATAAAATTTCCCCTGGTTTGTTAGAGGATTTTAAAATTAAATAATGTACTTTTATTTGTTATTTTGTGGAAATACAATGCTTATAATATATGGTATTAAGTTAGTCTGTCATTTTTGCCTGTTATAGTCATCTTTAGAAAGCTCAAATGGTCGTTACTAGTTACATTTGGTGCAGCAATTATGAACACTTTTCCATTATAGTTGAGGGCTTTCCAAGTTGAGAATGGTCATTGAAACCATGGGGTGACTCACCTTGGGCCAAGAATAAAATTGTGTTGATTTAGGAGTCATGTACATGACATGCCCCTGGTTGAAGTCGGGATAAACAATTTTAGAAGTTATGTAGATAACATATCCCCCAGGTTAAAGATAGGAGAAATGATTATAAGGGTCATATAGATGACATTTCCCCATGCTTAAGATAGAGAAAATGATTTTAGAGGTCATGTAGATGACACGCCCCTTGGGTGAAGGCAAAGAGGGATAAGAGTGTCTTCAAATTACATGTGTCAAATACATTTTTATTGGAACACAATGTTCTTTATAACCAACATTATGCAATGTACTTTCTATGAATGCATGTTTGAAATAAGAAAGCTTTGTTTTTGCACGTGATATCAATATGTAAACACATTTAGATAGACATCAAACATTATTGATGAATTCAACATGATTACAATTGAAAAGAATGCAAAGTGACATATATCCCATGTAGATTTATTTCCCTAAGAAATATATTAACTTTTGTCAAGACATAAATGCCTTATACTAGAGCATTCCCAGTTACTGAGGTGAGTACCCCTAATAAATTAGACATCACAACCCTTCACGACCACTAGCTCGATCCGTGCTTGTAAGTACAAACAACGGGATCATCATTTATTTTAAACAAAGATATTATCTTATGTCAAGACATAAATGCCTTATACTAGAGCATTCTGGTTACTGAGCCGAGTACCCCCAATACATTGGGTGTTATAATCCTTCACGAATACTAGCTCGATCCAAATTTGTAAGCACAAATAGCAGGATCATTTTTTCTATGTAATTTTTTTAAGAATTTAGGAAATGAAGAACCCTTAGATCCTTTCAATTATATTCATGATGATCTCATACAACCTAATATGATGTATGCAAGATATGCTCCATGAAGAATCAAAATGCAAGGACAAGGTTATAAGGATAAACAACATATAAGTAAGCAAAAGAAAAAGATCTTCATTGTATTATGTTGTTTGTAAAACACAGTATTTTCAATGAAAATTGATAGAACACATGGAACGGTGTCATTCATATCCATGAGAAAAACATTCTTCAGCCTATGTGGGATGTTCCCCTCGCCAGCTCCTTTTGGTTTGACATGTTTACTTATAATTTTGCTTTAGCTCATCCTTTCATAAACATAATGGCATTAATACCAGTGGCGTCTATGAAAAACATGAAATGTAAATGTTTAGAGCATATTTAGAAAACATCTATGAACATGTAGAAAATAATTTATGAAATGATGTGATGTCATGTGAACGATCATATATGTGATGCAACTCATGAGAATGCATAATATGTATTTGGAGGGACGAGCACATTGTGAATGTTATCTAATGTGAGTGCATGAATGTATATAAATATATATTTTTTATTTATTATATATTTTAATGAAGTGATATGTTATGAATTACATGTGGGAAATGGAGACGGGTGAAACGAACCAGCCACCTGAATATCATGTACAAGCATGTATTTTAAAAGAGGCAAATTAGCATGTATAGATATGCTGGGATATCATGTGTGAACATGGATTTCAATGTGAATTGGCATGTATAAACATATGTGAATAACAAGTGTAAATATGTATTAACATGTATCAAAACAAGCAGGTATGGACATATGACGTGCTCAATAGTTAGTGGTTACCTGTTAGCATATGCATGAATGGAATGGTGATGTTTGTCTTAACGATTTGCCCTACCGTAAGGGAAATCAGATGATGGTTGAAATCTAACTCTTGTAGACTTATGGATGTATGAGACGACTCTAACACGATATTGGACCATATTTGTAGAACAAGATAGATGGATGTAGAAATGTGATTATAAGACATGTAATGGACACGCTAACCGTTATTGATTCATTTGATGACCCTAGACACATAAGGGAAAAGGACATGACCTATGAAGTCATTGGACTGATTGATGTTACAGGATAACCCTATGACAGTATATGAATGTCATGACATGTGGATAACATGATAATGTATGGACGTCATGGTATAGTGATGTATAGATAACACAACGTATGAATGACAAGGTATACAGATGTATAGATGACAAGGCATACAAATGACATGGTGGATGTGGAATGTTAATGTATGGATGTCATGGCATATGGATGACATGGCATATAGATGTATGAATTATAGGTGTGAGCACAGGATTTTTCTGGGTCAATGATGAAAATGGAATTCGCCAACCTATTTGTATGGTTATATGTGTTCTTCTGAATTATTCAAATGAGAATCTCAAAACAAAAATCCAAAATTGAATCCAAAATGATTTTCATAATGGCCGAATCGAGTTAAAATTATATCTTGGGTCGGGTTAAATTAAAATCAAAATTTAAAAGTTAAAGCTTTTTTTATTAGGTCAGACCGGGTTAAAAATGATAATTTTAGTCAGATCGAATTGCAAGAGAAATTGAGTTTTTGGGTCCTTTTAAATAAAAATAATAAAAAAGGGGGTCACATGTGCAAAAAGAGAAAATTTGGGGGACTAAAAAAGGAAATTATGCAAAGCTGCGTCGTTTGGACGAAAAGGAATGTGAACCAAAATGGCATCATTTGGGCTATAAGGTTGTAACCCAAAACGACATCGTTTTCATTGAGGGTTATAAAAAAATAATATAACATCGAAATGATGTCATTCTGGCGATAGGGCAGAATGCCAAAAATGACATCTTTTTAGCAATGTGAAAGGAAAAAAATAATAAAAAAGGGTATAAAATGCAGTTGTTGGCTTAGATTGGGAAAAAAAGAGCCAGAATTTTGCTGAAAGGAGGAGACTTATTCGAAGAATTGGTATTGGTTTTAGTTTAGGATTCTTTGAGCATAAAAGGAAAGGAATTGAATTTAGAGAGTGGGTTTTGGGATTCTCAGGGAGAAATAGACAGACTGAAGGATGGTGAATTTGATCAGAGGAGGAGCAGTGACAGACTGAGAGAAAATATAAAATTGACAGTAGCCCTCGAGAAATCAGAAGTTGGGCTGCGATCAGTGATTTTCGATCGAAGGAGTCTATCGACTAAAAATCGAGAGCAAGTGGTGATCGATGAAGAGTTCTAGCAAGGTGATTCAAAAATCAAAGTAACATTCTTCCTTTTCTTGCTTCCTATGATTTCTGGAGTTCAAAACAAGTAATGTGCATTTTCTGTTTGCTTTTATTAATGTAATATTCAAGTATAATTGAAATCCCAATTCGTCCGATTTGATTTTATTTTCTTCTTTATTTTATCGATTCGGGCTCAGTGATTCGATTTATAAAATTCAATTCTAAATACATATTGAGTGCACATATGAATGAACTTTATAGATTAAATATTTTTGAGCTTCTCAAATAAATTGGATGAACACTGCATATGAGCAAACCCAGAGACCCGCGTATGGGTCACTTAATCTATTACTGTGTTTCTTCTTTTTTAGTTCACTGTAATTGATTTCTATATAACTTGTTGATGAATTGTAGTACTGAATATGCCTTGCATTCATTGCTATTGAACACAGTGAATGCACTAACGTTGCTCTACTGGGAATTTTGCTACCTTTTGCCTATTGCTATATGCCATTAATTTGTCTATTCTGTTGATTTGAAATGCCCCGTAAACCAATACACTTGGGCTGCCGTTTCTGGTTTTCCTTTATGTTTGATACTAAGAAACTCTGTGTTTCTTATTTAAAGGTGATGGCTATATTCTCATTATTGTTCAAATTTTTACAAGATCATTGACCCCTGCTATTTGATTTATCTGCAATTTGCTTGTTCGGTGTAGCCCTTTATTTTATTCTATGTGCTATAGCCATCTTGAATGTAACATCCCAACCCGAGAGTTACATGGATTATATATTTGACGAGTGAGATTGACTTGGGAGTTAGAAGTTGGGGAACTCGGAAATTTGGTGTAGTTATGCTATATTGTGTTTGAGATTGTGAATTGAGATCTGAATTGGTGATGTAATGTAAAAATTAATACGAATAATAGGATGTTTTGGAAGGTGAAATTACAAAATGAAGAGTTAAATTGAACTTTGAACGATTTTAAGTGTTGATTATGGAGTTTTATGAGTGTTTTGAGGATTAAAAATGAGTTTATATGATGTATATAGGTTCGGGTATGAGAATTTGAATTTTGAAGAGTTTTTGGGGTTGAAAAGGCTGAACACGACTCGTGTAATAGGCAACACGAGTCGTGTGTTTTGACTAGCAAAGGAAGATATTGGCAACCCGAATAACATGAGTCGTGTTACTCAGAACACGAGTTGTGTTAGCAGAAAAGATTAATAACACGACTCATGTCCAGGTCGTGTTGTTACTCGTGTTCCAAGAAAAGGAGGATAAAAATTGGAAATTTTACCATAAAATTGGGGCAACTTTGGTGTTTCCTGAATTTAGATATTTTAGGATGGTTTTTGGCTGGTTTTAAGGGTGAAAATTCATGAACTTTCCATACATCTTCCTTTATTTTCTCTTCTCTTCTCGAAATTCTGTCCCTCTTCTGCACAGTCTCGTTGTTTCTTCAATAATTCAAATTCTAACCGTTGGATCATCACCAAATTTAGACACAAGCTTTCTAACATCTTTCTCTTGATAGTGAACGGTGGAGATGAGTTTTGAAAATCACGAGATAGGTTTTTTTAGCTCCAATGTTGGGGTAAAATTCTTATCTCCTTTGGTGTTTTTGGTTCTTCTTGAGTTTCTAAGTGAATATTCAACTACCCTTTTATATTTTGAGTAATTGAATATTTAAAATTAACGCTTTGAAATGATTGATGCTATGAATTCTTGGGTTTGGATTAATGAAAGTTATAGAAGGATTTATGATTGTGGATTTGGATTATGATGTTTTCATTTTTGATGAATTTAAAGGTATTGTTATATTATTGTTAAAGAATTGAGTTTAAAGATTATAATGATTTTGGTTATAATGAATTTATTAAGGTTTTTCTTTTGTTGAGTTGTTGAGTTTGGGTTAGAACTGTATACGCGGTAATTTTTTATTTTATAATTTTGTTTATGAAAACTAGAAGGTGGAAAAGAGCTTTTAATGTTTAGTTTTGAGATTGAACTAGAAGAGATTTGAGATGATAAGAATAATATATTAATTTTTGGTTTATGTAAAGTTTGATATCGAAAAGAATTGTGAATTATATTTGAATTTGCTATCATTGATTTTGAATTTGAATTGGTAATGTTTGATTCGAATATTGAATCCGGTGATTGGTTTATTAGGATTTGATTTTGGTTTTGGATATTGAATAAAGATTTGATCTTGAATGGATTTTTGAATTGTTGATGAGGAAGTTATTATTATTGGTTTTAAGAATGAATTTTTGGGACATCCATCTAGACGAGGTTCGATATAGGTATATTATTATGACCTATCTAGTGAGAGATAGACCTGTGTATACACAGCAGAAGTCCTACTGTTGCATGGCAGTGAAGAGTCGAGTAAGTCCATGCGTTGATAGGCGGTACATAGAGATATCTGGACTAACATTTTTGTTTACTTAGTTTATGATTTTGGGGACGGGTCTAAGATGGGTGGAAGTGAATTTCTTATTCTCTTTTCGATATTATTTTTTATT
>CAOJCO012775499.1:0-11076 GCA_948330635.1 Euphorbia biselegans | reverse complement strand
CTTTCAAATCTAATTTTATTTTATGTTTCTGCATTTAAATTTCATAATTATGGAATCTGATCTGTAAAATCGGTAAAAATCTCGATTATGGGAACAAATCTAGGAAAATTAGAATTGGTGTTTTTGCTATGCAATTATTTTTCTCGGGTCAAATTCATCCCCAACAGTGGTATTAGAGCTAGGTTTCCATGGAATTTTTCAAATCGGATATATTTTCGGTGAAATTCATTTTTCAGTTCCGCGACTCCTGTTGATACATCTATCAATTTTTATTTAAGATCTGCGATTTATGTAGATTTGATTTTCGTTAAATTTTTTCGATTAGAATTTTTGAATTATGCATACAGCTGGTAGATCTAAGTTGGTTCCTTTGGATTTTTACTGTGTATATTTTGTGATTTTCTGCTGTTTTAAAATATTTTTTGGTGGATTTTGATGGCTAGAACAGTGTCGTCGGTGATACTGCTGGGGCCACTAGGCACTGCCATTGTGCTCTCTATAGAAGCAGCAACACCGACGTGCTGCTCAGCATCATCAGCAGCGATTTTCCAAGAAATCACTGCAGCAGCAACCATTGCTGGCAACGGTTGTAGGTGCAGGGGGCACCGCTGCTGTCGCCAGTGGCTGGCACTCCAATAGGCACTACTCATGCAGCTACTATGCTTCTACCATGAGGCAGCATCTGCTTAGGGAAGCGTTGGCCACGGGCTGCCACCCACACGGCTGTTGGGTCGTTGTCGCAATCCAATAGGCCTAGGAGCCAGTACGAATGGTGCTGATCGCAGGGTGTATCAGGTAAGGTTGCACGGGTCTAACCCAATTTGGATTTTACAGGTCTCGAGTTTTGTGTCGGTCTGATATGCAATTCAATTATTTTGAGCAAGTTTAATATATGTAAAATTTACATGCATATCTAATAATTTATTATTCATATTTAATTGAATATAGACTGGAAACTAATCCAATAGCCCATGACACAAATTGTGATTGGGAGACAATAATTGTGGGATTATGACATACTTAATTCTAGTGGGAGCATTGAATTAATTCAATAGGTTCTTAATTGAACTAAGTCATAATAGTCAAAATTTGCAATCTTCAAATTAATCGCTGGATATAATTTAAAACCTGATGTTTCGATATTATTTACCACTAACATGCATCATTTAAGTATGAATTATACACGACAGGTATATTATTTGTATTAGGTTGATTAGGTGTTTATGAGCCCTATTTACAATATTAGTTGTACTTTATTTTAATTTTTAGAAAATATATCATGTGTGGTATTATTTTTATGTAATAGATTATTTTAGTTATTTATTTATATAAATTTTAAATAATGTAATTCGCCAAGCCCAAGAAGATGGGAGGCCCATGATGCAAGCCCGAAGGAGAGAAAACCTGCGGTGTGGACCCAAATAAAGTGCTGACCAACTTATGAAGAATTGTAATAATTAGTTTTATTTTGGTTTTTTTTATTAGAGTTGTAATAAAAGGCCTATAGACAACCTTGCATTTTCATATATATATTATGTTTACATGTATGAATGATTTAAATTGTTTTCAAATTTTTAAACCTACAATTATGTATGCTAAGCCGTTACACATTTTTAATAATATGAATAAAAACTAAAATATAGAGTCACTAAAAAATGCTTTCTAACTTTACAACTCGATCCTCTTATTGACAACTGCAATATGGACAGTTCCAAAGCCAACCACATTGTATTTAGTCAATTTGACATAGAGTGTTTGGGTACTTAATAGATTTTAGATTCGCCTTCTATAAGATATTTATTATGTATTCAGTACTAAAGCCAACCACATGATAATTGATCTAAGTCAAATAGGGCTTATAATCTTAGTACGGCAAACATACAAAGGGTGATTTCTGACTCTATATAGGTTGTATTGAAAGTCCTGGCCCGAGAATAGATAGGTAATGTGCCATGAACCCATCATATTAAGAGTGCTTTATTAATGGATCGAATTGTATATCCTAACAAATGGTCCGTAATTGTTTTACATAACAAACTCAATTTAGGCAACCATGAGTTGTGCTATGGGTCTTAATCAAGTCAGCCTAAATATCACAAAAAACATTAAATTAATTAATATTTTGGCTATTAGGCCCTTTATTTTCTAATTCTGCTTTACTTTCTTTTGTATGTAGTGTTTTCTCAAAACTAAAAGAGTTTTATTTGCAATATAAATGGCTGCAAACAATAGTTTTTCACTTCGTTCCATTTTAGATAAGGAAAAACTATCAGGGACCAATTTCTGAGACTAGTATAGGTACTTGAGAATAGTTTATAGGTAAGAAGTTAAGAAGTATGTCCTTGATAGGCCTATTTCGATGGAGCACCTATCGATCGTGGAGTGACAGCAGCACATCTTGAACTCTATGGCCAGTACGTGTGAGATAACTATGATGTCACTTGCTTTTGTTAGGTACTATAACTTCAAAGCTACAAAAACAGTTCATGGAGGAGAATGCCTACTATATCATGGATATCTTGAAAAAGATGTACCAAAATCAAGCTAGCCAAGAGAGGTATTTGAGTATAAAGGCATGTTGCACCTATAAGATGGCTACTGGGTCATCTGTGAGCACTCACATGCTCAAGATGAAAGGGTATATGGACTCACTTGCCTGACTTGGAAACCCAATCCTGTAAGAGTTAGCTATGACATCATATTGCGTTCACTTCTTGAGTCTTATGGGTTGTTCATTATGAATTACCACAGAGAGGTTATGGATAAGAATATTCTAGAAGTTCTATTGGTATATTGAAGTTGGTGGATCATTCTGTCAAAAAGACTCCTGAAGTTATATTGGTGAACAAGGGTGACCACCCTATAGCAAAGGAGCGACCAAAGCTAAGGTTAAAGCTAAGGCCCGAAAGGCTAAAAGCTAAGGCCAAGAAGGTTGTTGGTGCTAAGTCCTAAGTTTCACCGTTGGACATATATCATGGATATAGTGAGAAAGGGAACTGGAGAATACCTATCCTAAGCTCAAAGGGGAGCAAAATAAAAATCAAATGTGTTCTTTAGGTATTTATGTTATTGAGGTTAACCTAGATATTTCTACATCTTGAGTCGTTGATACTGGATGTGGTTCTCACATTTGTTGCAATGTGTAGGGACTAAGAAATAGGAAGTTAATGGGATCTAGTGAAGTGGACCTTCGAGTTAGGAATGGACCTAAAGTCTAATCTTTTGCGATTGGAGATTATCACTTAGAGATGCCTTGCAGTTTAGTTTTGATGCTTAGAGATAGTTATTATATACCTGCTATGGCTTTTGTTTCTAAGTTGGACATAGAGGGTTTTGATATTTAGTATTGAATTTAGTAGTTTTTCTATTGTGTTGGATTTTATTATATATGTAACTGCTTTTCTGTGTGATGGCTTGTATGCCCTTGATTTAAAACAAAATAATCTTGTATGTAACATAAATACTAAAAGGATTAAGTATAATGAGATTAATCCTACTTATATCTGGCACTGTCGTATAGGCCACATAAATGAGAGGAACATTGCTAGACTTCATGCAAGTGGAGTTCTAGATACATTTGACCTTGAGTCAATAAGGACATACGAATATTGTTTAAGAGGTAAAATGAGTAGGGTGCCCTTCAGTAAAACAACTAAGAATGTCAATGGGCTATTAGACCTAACACATTCAGATGTATGTGGGTCCAGGAGCACTAGTACTAGAGACAGTTACCTTTATTGTGTTACTTTTACTGATGCCTTCAGTAGCATTAGCTATATCTCCCTAATGAAGCACAAATCTGAGACCCTTGATTGGTTCAAGGATTTTAGAAATAAAGTAGAGAACCAGCTTAGTATGACGAGCAAAGCACTTCAGTCTGATTGAGGTGGCGAGTGTATGAGCTAAGAGTTTGATGCATTTTTAAGAGCGTGTGGAATTCTATCCCATCTCACTCCTCCTAGTACAGCTTAGTGGAATAGAGTGTCAAGAAGGAGGAATTTGAATTTGTTAGAGATGTTCCGATCAATGATGAGTCAAACTTTCCTTTCCTGTCTTGGAGCTACACAACCCTCATGTTCCTCCATATAGATCTCTTCTTCTAGATCTCTATTTAGAAAATCATGTTTCACATCCATTTTATTTACTCCTAGATTGCGCCATGCAGCAATCGCAAGAATCATCCTAATGGAGGTTATTCTTGACATAGGAGAATAAATATCAAATTAATCAAGGCCTTCATTTTATCTATAACCTTTTATAACCAAAGAGCCTTGTACTTCTCAATTGTTCTATCTACTTTCATTATCTAATTGAAAATCCACTTAGAACTTAATGGTTTGGTTCCCGAAGGAAGATCCACTAATTTCCAAGTATGATTTTGCAGGATGGAATCAAGTTCACTCCTTACAGCTTCATTCCATAAAGGACTTTCTATTGAACTTACAGCTTCTCTATAAGTTTGAGGTTCAGCCTCAGGCATCTAGGTTAGGAAATATACACCAAAAGATTTTTCTACCTTTTCCCTCTTTCTTCTTCAACTCTTCCTTAAATTCTCTATTATTCTCTAGTTGAGGATTTTGATCATTCCATTTAACCACTTATTGAAGACCTTCAAATTTTTCAACTTTCACCTATTGAACATTATGACTGTTCTCTTCTTGAATAGAATCATGAGACTATTTAGATCCTGATCTGGTGTCTCTTCTTTTGCATGGAAAAACATTTCAAAGAATGAGGCATCCTTTGATTCTGTAATTATGTTCTTGTGTATATCTGGATTTTTAGATTCATGTATAAGAAACCGATATGCATTACTGTGTTCTGTATAACCAATGAGAATACAATCCATTGTTGTTGTACCTGTTATCATTTTCTTTGGTAATGGGGCCATTACCTTGGAAAGACACCCCCACACTTAAAAGTAATTATAGGAAGGTTTCCTACCTTTCTATAATTCATAAGGGGTCTTGTCTTGTTTCTTACGGGGTACCTTATTCAAAGGGTAATTAGCTGACAAAATGTTTCCCCCACTTATTCTGTGGTAACCCAGAACTAGTTAGCATTGCATTCATCATTTTCTTTAAGGTACGTTTCTTACGTTCAACTACACCATTTAATTTAGGAGAATAAGGTGTTATCACTCTGTGAATTATTCTATGTAGAGAACAAAACTCACTAAATGGTGTTACATATTCATACCACGGTCAATTCTAACCGACTTAATCATTTTATTAAGTTGATTCTCTACTTCTTGTTTATAGAGAACAAACTTCTTTAAAGCCTCATCTTTGCTTTTAAGTAGATATACATAATAATATTTTATGCTATCATCAATGAAAGTAATAAAATATTTATTTTCTCTCCTTGATTTAACAAACTTCGAATCACAAATATTAGTATGTATAAGATTAAGTAGTTCAAAATTTCTTTCAATAGAATGAAATGAAGATCTAATTAATTTATCTCAACGTAAATTTTGCATTTGTGATTTTTATCGATGGCAAATGATGGAATACCATTTAAGTTAACTAAGTATCGTAATGTATCAAAATTAACATGTCCAAGTCTACCGTACCATAAATCATATGAAATAACCATATACGAAGAAGATGATATTTCATTAATATTTAAAATACTAGACTTACAAGAGATACAGTTAAACTTAACATCCTGTTACACTCATATCCCTCCCCAACGTACATACAACATCTTGAAGAAATGTGAGCTCAAGAGGCTCCTAGAAACAAGATTCTTCCTAATGTCTAGAACATATAAAACATTCTGTAATTTTACTTCTTTTTCAGAGGTCATTTTCAAAATCACTGTTCCATATTCCTTGATCTTTGAAGTAGCAGCATTTCCCATGTAGAGCTTCTCCTCATTATTATTAAGAGTTAATCTAGCAAAAGACCCTTTGTCATAGCAAATATAGCGTGTAGCTCCAGTATCAAACCACCACTCTCTTGAGTTTGAGTCAATCATATTGACTTTAGAAATAACTGTACAGAGGCTGATATCTGAAACATCCTTAGTAATGGTCTCCACAGCATTAGCCTCATTTATATTGATCTTTTCAGAAAACTACAATCACAGGATTTTTGTCCCATCTTATTGCAATTGTAGCAATTTCCATTGAACTTTTATTTCTTGGAAATGTCCCCTTTCGGTCCCATCTTGGATTGAGCAGGCTTCTTACCCTTCTTAGACTTTGTTTTGATCAACCACAATGTTGGCCTTAGACTTAAATAAACTTGTAACAGTAGAGAACTTCCTCTTTAACTTTTTGTTATCTTCCTCAGTACGAAGTCAAATAATCAAATCTTCAACAGAAATCTCCTTTCGCTTATGCTTGAGGTAATTCTTGAAATCACTCTATCTAGGTGGCAACTTTTCAATGATAGTAGCTACTTGAAGGGATACACTAGTGTTTATCCTCTCATCGTGCATCCCATGGATCAAAAGCTGGAGTTCCTACACATGACTCACAACATATTTGGATTCGTTCATTTTAAAATTAAGAAACTGGCCTACTAAGTATTTCTTAGCACCAGCATCTTCAGCTCTGTATTTCCTATCTAAGGATTCCCTCTATGCCTTTGTAGTTCGTTTAATAAAATACACCTCATACAGTTTAGGAGATAAATCATTAAATTATAGTTTCTGTAAAGATAATCCATATATTCCAACCATCCATAGCTAACTGAACAACATCATCCACCGCACGCTTAGGTACAACAGGATGATCTTCTCTCAGAAATTTGTTATACGGTATGCTAGTAAAAAAGAAGAGCATCTTTTGCTGCTAAACTTTGAAATTCGCTCCGCTAGTGAATTTCTCTGGACTTTCTGGAATTGTCATTGGGTGTGAACCCGAAGAAGTCCCAGAACCGTTGGGCAAAACTAGCCTTGAACTAGAACCATACCCAGAAAGTTTAACACCAAAAAATGAAAATCCATTGTGACCTGTTCCAGTAATAGAACAAGACCCTGTTCTATTAGGAGCAATAACAATTACACCATCATGTCCATTTTATTTTTTAAGACCATTGCCTCTGTTTGGTTGAATTAAATTAGCCAATGAAAATAATATGAAATTCACAAAAAACAAAGTTAATGAATATTAAAAAACATAAGAATTAAGCAGCAAAAGAACTGTAAACTTGAACAATCCAAAATAAATTCCAGAATAAATTTAATTGTCCAAACAATCCAAAGTGCAATATTTATTCTCCAAAGTTTAGGTAATCAGAGTCAAGGTAATCTTGCACTATCTTATTGCAATTTTTTTTTATTTGCCTTAAGATTGTTAGTTGTATATATCAATAAGCAACAAAATATACACTCATAGCAGCAGAAATAAAATACAGAAACCTTTAAACAAAAAGGAAGTAGTTGATATGTTGAGGCCTGTGAATCAGTTTTCTTAAGACAAATAATTCCTACGGAATTTCAGCCCTCCAGAATACAACAACGTCAAAGCGAACTCAAACAATGTGTAAGTACTTTTCATCGGACACTACTGGAAAGCAAGGAAAAAAGATGCAGGATATAATGACACATAAACTGGATTCATTACATCATTAGGAAGGGGAGAGTTATAGAAAATAATGACACATAAACTGGATTTATTACATCAGTTCGAGAATAGCAAAAGTCACTTTAATTAGAGAATGTCAACAGTCATGTTATATTTTTTCTGTAGAGAAAAAATATATCCAGACTAGAACAAAAATTGGCAGGCCCGTAGTAGCCCATTTCTGTGTGGCATTCGCGTCGCTCACATCCTGCCAGTGTGCATTGCTTTGTAAGCCGATTCGATAGGATTTGCACCCCCTGTGCGTGCTAGAGAGAACTTATCAGCTTATAATTCTTACAAGCCCATAATTTGCTCCACCTCATAAACCATTTAACATTTTCATAAGAAAGAGATGTGAGATTTCAATCTTCTTTTTCATACAAAAAAGTTCCTCAAGTACACTTTGAGTTACAATTTCTCGTTCATCTTTAATCCAAATTGTACGAACTACATACCATTGAAAAAATCACACAAAATAGAATACGATGACATAATATTCATCATCTCATTTATAATCTAATCACAAAATAATTCAATCATAAGTTGATAAAAAAATCAGCCTTGATATGCCAAAATTCCAACATAGTTTTCTTTTATTACAAACTCTTCAAACTAGAATCTTTATTTTTTTTATTAAATTTTTTGAAATTAATATCCATTTTAAAAATAAGCCAAAACACTATTTTTTAAATTTTTTATAAATATATATTATGTATATTTTTCCTTTATATATATATATATATATATATATATATATATATATATATATAATATGAAGTAAAAAATAAACTTTAAAAATACAGAGGGAATTTGGGCCGGTCCGTAGAGGTATAAACGTATTCCAGCAGTATTGATTATTCTTTGATCTTAACAAGAAGAATTAGTAAAATAGTTTGCTTCTATTATAATCAGAACAAGTGAATCTCATTTTCTGGATTATGCAAAATTTCATTATATACAAAATTTCATTAAATAAGGATACATTTTTTTATTTAAAGAAATTAAAAAAAAAAATGTGTTGGGGAACAGTGTATGAAATCTGTTTGGAAAAAACTGTTGCAAAACCAAATAAGACTTTACATGATGATGGGTTAGAATTACAAACTCAATAATAAATTTTTTTAAAAAAAAATGATTGGAGCTTGTTCTAAAGAGGACTTTTTGAGATAATAAGATACATGGATAGTAAAAAAAAATCTGGCTTTTGTAAATAGATTTTATGGATTTAACTTTTTTATAAAAAAAAATTATATTTTAAGTATCTAACCAAAAAAAAAATTTTTTTTGACAGATAGAGTTAGAAAATAGTGATGTGGTACGATCATTTTGTTCAATATGAATTTTATTTTTATTCAATTTTTAATTTTTTATTATTTTAATTCTTTTTTCTTAAGACTAATTCTTCTAAAAAATAATTGAAGAATTAAAAGTGAAAAAAATAAAATAAATAAAAACTAAAATTCATAATTGAATAAAAATGTTATTACTTTTTATGCGTGTCAGTCAAAAAGTTACTTGTTTATGAGTAAATAAAGTTTTTTTTTTCTTGGAGAAATTAAATATTTAAAATTTACTTATCAAAACTGATAATTATAAATGTAATTTTTAATTATCCTTAAAATATATATTGTTTGAGATATAGGGAAAGAGTAATCTATCTATACTATTATATAATTATTAAAGCATAGAGAAAGTGAGTGGGTTGTTTTGGAGACAATTTTAATGATGTGGCAAGTTGTAGTAAAACAATAGATAGGTGCATGTATTTATTTTTTTAGTGCATGTATTTGTTTTCCTTTTATTATTGTATTTCTCGAATTCAGTTTATTAACCCAAGTGTATGTTTTTGTTTAACATTCTAAATATGTCCACAAACTTGCACACATTAATTGGACAATGAAAATAATTAAAGAGTTTTTATAATCCTAAATATAAAAACATCTTTTTATTAGTCATAATTACATTCTCAACTTTCTACTTTCTTTCCAAAAATATAAAATACAGACCTCCATGTTAATTGTTTTATATGTCAATTGTAACATTGCTTAATACCTACACTTAATTACATTTGGTTGAGCTAACTATCACTTTCTTTTGCAGGTGCAATACACATTGACAAAAAAATCAAATGGAGTATCAAATATATAATTTATATTCCGGTAAAATATATATACAAATAAAATGTGCTTAGTTTTAAAAATATTTTCTAAATATATTAATATTTATTTTCACTTCCATATACAACACAAAATGTTAAAATTACAATATTTACATAACTTATAAAAATATTATACAAAAGAAGAAAAAATAAACAAAATTCATAAAACATTAAAAAAGTAAAATTCTTCTTAAAAAAAAATATAATAAGAGCATATAAACTTTATAAATAACAAAATAATATAAATAAAAATAAAAATAAATATTACAATAATTATTAAAATAAAATTAATAATTCTACGCAACGCGTGGATGTGCTGCTAGTTATAAATTAAAAAGAAACACATAAAGAAAACACGTGCACATAAGTGACAATTGGCACGCATGCAAATGCAGCTTAATAAAAAGAAATGAGTAGTCATAAGAGTAATTTTTCGTAGTAACAGTGAGTAATTTTACTGTGTACCAGGCGTATCCAGGAGCGGCAGAGAGAGAGGGCCTGGGGGGCCGGTGCCCCTCCGGCTGCCGGTAAAAACCCCTTTACGGGGGGACCGGCGGTCTACCGCCCCTGATTTCGGGGGGTCAAAACCTAGCCCCCCAAATTGTTGTTTTAGGCTGAATTATTTTTTTTTAATTCAGATCAAAACGACGTCGGTTTGATCTGAATTAAAAAAAAAAATTAATTTCGCAGAGCAAAACGACATCGTTTTGCTCTGCGAAATTAAAAAAAAAATCAGCATTCAGCAGCCTCCCTCAACATTTGCTCGACATTTCACAGCCCCTCTCCCATTTCTTCTGTTTTCTTTGCCCTAACTCGCTGACCGTCCTCTCCGCCGCCCCTGATCGTCGGCCGGATTTTTTATTCGCCGGTCGGAATTTTTTTAGGTGAAGTTCGGCCCCCTCCCATTAATTCCTGGCATCGCCACTGGGCATACCACGTCAGCGTGGTGCACCTAGACATAGAAAAAGTATGGATCCCACATTTTGTTCCACATTTAATGCAGTTGGATCCACAAAAAATATAGATCCCATACTTTTCTGTGTCTAGGCGTACCACGGTGACGTGGTGGTTCGCCAGACACACAGTAAAATATTTCGTAGTAGATAAAATTAGAACGAAAGGCAAGAAATAAAAATAAAATAAAATGAAAAGAAAGATATTGGAAAAAGAGGGGTAGGATGCAGGGAATGTGCAGAACATGGTGTACAATTGATACAGGTTGAGTGTCTCGCCCCATACTCGCATGTCTATCGTATTTATGACTATATATATATATATATATATATATATATATATATATATATAAAGCCTGTGCTTCCCCATGTGCCCTTTCACCACTTTG
>CAOJCO012745982.1:0-10679 GCA_948330635.1 Euphorbia biselegans | reverse complement strand
TACTAGGTTTCACTCGAACGAAAGAGAAGGCTTTCCTATGGCTAAAGCTGGTCACCTTTGCATCTTGAACCTATTTGATTGCTTGCTGGAAAGTCTTTCTTCATTGAGATTAGGAAGGTGTTCTTTCTAGGTTTCCAGTTTTGCAGTGGCGCCATTCGATTAAGGATGTTGTGTGAGTTCCCAAATCGCGATGGGGGTGAGCTTCTCAAAAACCCAAGAGTTGGGCACGGGATTGGCTATAAGGAAAGCTGGGCAGCCCGCAGCTATGAGCTTTTAAGCTAGGAGTTATCCCTTCTTCCTGAGCTCTAGTTCAGTTCCTCTCCTTTATTTGTCACTTAAGGATGTCAAAGCAGTGTATTCTTGAGTTGACTTGTCTTCCCCTCCGTCCAAGTCTTCGAAGCCGGTAACCATAGAGGTCGGAGAAGTCCTATCTCGAGTGACTGGTAATTGGGGTCTAGAAGCATTGGTGATTGATTCTTCTTCTCAAAGCTTGAATCCGCTCTTTCCATTCCATACTAGTGTGTTAGCAAGTGCTCCGGCTAAGGGTAAACTGTAAGAGTACGAATTGCTCTTGCTATTCTTGATCTTTCTCCTTCTATTCATGCTTTTCCCAGGCTCCGGAGGAGCTGGTTTGATAAAGCCAGGCATTGCTGTCTCACTTCACGCTAGAAAAGCACCTTCCTTCGGTGAAAGGGACGGAGCAGAGGGAGTAACTGAGAGCGAGGGGGTTCATTTCCAGCATAGCCCTATCGTCTTAATCAGGTGAACTCCTTTTTGCTTTAGTTCTTGTACCAGCTCAAGAAGCAAGGAATTAGAATTCCCGGAGCAAAGACTTATTTTGCTTTCTTGCTTGAGCGAGCTTATGCTTTTGCATCGGATAATAAGGTGTAAGTGAGTTTCTTTCCTTCTGGCTTATGATTTATATGTCCCTGATCGTAATCGTAAGTAAAGAAAAAAAGCAAGCTTATATGGATGGAGGATCTGGGTGTCTCGGTGTGAAGCCTTTTTTTTCTCATGCCTAAAGCTATTATTGATAGCGGGCATTTTACAGGGGGTGCGGGGGAATCCTACGCTGGCAAGGCCAATCTATCAGGCTATATAGTAGGCCAGGCAAGAAGGTTATAGGGCTAATAGATCCTTATATTTCCTTGGGTTTTTAGATCCAATGCCAGTTAGAGTTCTAGTTCCATTCCCTATTGTTGTAAAGGAATGCTGCTAAGGCCTTGAGGTACTTTCTCCCATTCCTAAGGCTTTCGAGCCGGTTGAAGGCCTAGTTCCAGTTTGCTTCCATGCGGTTGTCTCTTCTTTTCCTTCCCTGACCTCTTCTCTGCGGCCAATGCCCAATAGAAATCCCACGGGAGTTCTTGCTTTCTTTAGAGATCAGACTTGCCCAAAAGAATGTTACAGTCTCGAGTGAACAAGCTTCCATAATGCGATGCAGGCAAGGTTTGATGGAATTAAATAAGGTCCGTTAAGCTACTGCCGTGGAACTGGGTCCAGGCAAGATCGAATTTCAGTATTCAATTGGCCATACTGTATTTGACCTTCTATTTCCTTTGCTTAGTTTGAACTTCTTTGCTTAGGTTCCCTGTTCTCCATTCCGCGGAGATTTAATCTTATGTTTTCGTTTTCATATTTCATAGCTCCCGTTAGCCTAACAAATAGGGGGGGCATCCGAAAGAGAAGAAGATGTTTGAGGAATTATTTAAACTTGGAATGATATAAGTGAGCGAGTACGGATTGAATTCCACTATTTATATAATAGTAATAAGATCGATTGGGGATAGCCGACCTAATCTCGATTCAAGGATAAGCAAGGTTTTTACATCTCCTCAAGAACGGAATTCCAGACCAGCACGACCTACTCGTTGGTTGAGTTGATTTCTCTTCGCTTCTGACTCTTTCACTCTTAATCTTTCGCTCGTCCCACATCTTTCTCGGTGAAGGAACGAAGTAGCTTGTTCCGTAATACAAAACCCCATAGGCTGCCAAAGATGGGAGTCAGTGCGTATGAATGTGGGTATGCCCTTCGAAGCACCTTAAAGCCTTTACTCACATTCCTGGACCCTGGAACCATCACATGATTGAACTCACACAAAGCCGAAGAATCGAACGTTGAAGGTCGACGGAAGAAAAAAAAGGGTTTTCATTCTCTTCGAAGCGATGGAGTAGCTATGATGAGTCTAACGCCTTCCCTTGATCCGCCTCAAGTGGAATCGCTTTCTAGTGGAGGGCATTCATTCTTGAGTGGGAATGCCCCCCTTTCTCCCAGTTGTTCTGTCTTGCTGCCAGGTTCTGGAAAAAGCTTAGTAGATCGAGATGGATGTCGATGAAGGCATTTTCATGCTAAGGAGAATCTCACGCTCGAAAGCAAGTTACCCTAAACAGCATTCGTTCGCCCCCACTTTGACTTTCCTTCCAAGCCTACCCACTGCCCTCTTTACCAGAACCGAACATGGAGCCTTAGCTTCCTCTCATCAGATTGGAAGTAATTGCTTTAAACGGAATGCATTTCTCATTTGTGAATTTCTAATGATCGCTGTCTTCCTGATTTCTTTGTACCATTCTGTCATCGACCTTGAAGCATCAATGTCACACTCAAGCCGAAACCCTGCTAGCTTTTCAGTTCTTTACGATCTTTCTTCTAAGATTGCATTGCGGGCCGCTCTAAGCCTTTTGATTGAAATTATTACCCACTTTCTTTGGCTTAGCCGCGCGTACCGGGTCGTGATCCGGACAAAAGAATTCTTCACCCAGAAAAAGTCTAGCTATTGACTTGGATCTTCTCTTCCTCTCCTCACTCACAAGAAAGCGCAAGTCCCATTTTCATACAGAAGTATGTCCAAGAAACGAAAGTTTTCATGGTCTTGAGGAATTGGATTTTACTATTCATTTACATAGGCAGAACTAGCCAGGAAGGTAGTACCAAAGAAAGATCATTTGGCATAGGCAGCGAGCACCTACTAGGGCTGGTGCTTGGCTCGGAGTACTCCTTTTTTTTTGCTTAAAGCTTCTTCGCCTAATGAACAGAGACCCAAATGTCAATGGGTGGATATAATTAATCCGTGGAGTATAATGACTCATGGATTGGTAAGTCAATGATATCCTCTCTTCAAATCAAAGAATTAGTGTACCAATTATGTCTACCGTGGGCGCTAAGAAGGGGATCTCGAGCCGCCTATTCGAGAGAGAGGTTGAGAGACGTGATGTGCATGAGACCGAGCCGCGCTCGCCAAGTCTCTAATCAGAGATATTGAAGGTAACTCATTTCGGGACCCACGTCACTGCCAACGCGAGGTCGGGAATCAGCCGACTAATGGGCCGCCACGGGAAATAGGTCGGGTATTAATACTTCAACATATGAAATTCCTGCTTCGGCTCGGCCCCTTTCTTGTGCTCGCTCTCTAAAGACATACATCGATTTATTTTGACCAAGATTTAGATATTGGGATAATATGAATATGGGATTTTTCGCTAAACAGAGAACTAAGGGGATTGGATTGGATTCCTAAGAACAAAGAGTTTTCGCCGCTTAGAGATATCACTTTTCTCAATCTCTCTCCTCGTGGAGGAAAGGAAGGAATGCCAAGTGTCAAGGGAGTCTCTTCCCAGACCGGTGAGCGTGAAAGCCATGCTATCAAGAAAGAGAACCAGCCCCTCTTCAGTAGCGGGTCTTTCTTTAGAACAGATTCATTCCAGAAAGTAAGGTGGAAAATATCATATAGTTTATGGAAAGTTAAAATCCATATATATCGGGAAACCCCTAGAAAAAAATGGGTAAGTAGCGCTTCTCTAAATGATTACTAGTTTCCCATAGCCGGTCTCTCTCCGCGTTGAGGTCTACATCAGACATAAATGATTAGGTCATTCTCATGACTCATCGAGAGTGCTGATGATAGAATCCCTCTTCAAACACTCAAAATGTTTATCCTTGAGCTGTCACTAAAGGAGGTTGGAGAGAGCTATAGAGTTCCAGGGTAAGGCAGGTAAAATGCTACGCTACCTTCAATACAACCAGGGAAATCCCGACTCATCGGATCGAAGTAACTCGTACGACAGGTATAGGGGCAACGAAGCCGTCACTTATGATAGCATATCTATGATGTCTTTGATGGCTAACTATAGAAAAATTAGCAAGGTAAAAGAGATGACCAGAGGTAGGTCACTTTAGGAGGGCATGGGCATATGTCAAATCAACATGGGTACCTTCCGTGATTAGTATGAATGGCATACTACGCTCGCTTAAGCCAGGGTATGAATGGGATGCCACGTTGGTCTATGGTTTTTCCTTGAATGGGAGACAAATCTGGTATTAAAAGAAAAAGCATGGCATATCACGTATGTCTCAGTTTCCGTAGGTATCCCACGTTATCCTATGGTATTAGAATGGGATGCCACGCTCGCCTATGTGATTTACACATGAGAGAAGTTGTGAGCTGTAGGATCTGTCTATGATTATAGCATGACTTTCAATACCATATCTTTTTATGGCATACCATGGCAGATTTAGCAGGGTGATATATAAGATCCCATTGAGAGTCAGAAGGCAAAGAGTAGCCTCTAGTCGAGGGGGAAGACTCCTGCCTGGAGGCAGTAAGGTTTGTTTAGTTTGAGTTTAGGCTGCTATGACTTGCCCCAACAGCCGTAGCTAAAGGCTTAACCCATTGTTGAGTACCCAGATTCTTCAACCCCGACCTCAAGAGAATCCGGGGAAAGCTCCATATCAAAAGAAGCTTGACCGGTAGCAGTAGGGAGAGAGAAGTTTGGGATATAATCTGAGTTTGGGGCTAAGGCCTGTAGCTATCGGAGTTTCACTCTTCTCTTCACCGGAATTGGAATCTACTTCACTAGATGGAAGAAAGATCAAATCTTCCTAAGCCTAAACTTGCCGTGGAAGGGAAAAAATCCGTCCCTACTTTATTTAATTTAATTTAATACCGGGGGCATATCTTTCTCGGAAAGCAGTAAACGAGGGAACGGAACTCGCTTTCGACTTAGAGGAAAGAGAGAATATTGACTGCGGAAAGTAGGCGCATAGAGGCGAGTCAAGGGAAAAGCTGTCAGCTAGACTAAAGAAAGAGGAATGAGACTAACAACCAGATCGACTAAAGGCCTTGGCTTACAGCGAAACTAGGGCTGAAAGGATCGGAGTTGAAAACTGTTTGACTGACTAGATCGACTAAAAGGTTTCAAGTAAGGGAGCCAGAGAAAGAGCTGATCTTGTGTTGGCTTCAATCCAATAAGCAAGGCCTCGATATGAGAACTGACAAGCGTTTAGCCCTATTCAACAAATATTTGTTTTAATAAACCAATGCCTTGCCTGCTCGATTCAAAGGACTAGGATAGAAGGGATAAAAACCTAGAAGCTTTCTTGGATTGAGAAGGCAGGGATGAAAGATCAGAGGCTAAGGCCGGGCGAGTAGCAAACGGAGATGAGTTTAGTCACACTGATGGGAGAGCGAAAGTAGGAGTCCTCTTTCACTTAATCCATAATGCCCAGGGCCAAGCACTTACTGGCTAGCGGACAAGCAGGAATAAAAACCTCCGCCGTCTTTGTTTCGGGTTTGATTTCTTATGCAGTTAGGAGTGGGGCGTGCTAGCAGGAAGTCCGGTTATGAACATATATCAATCTTTCAAAAAACCTTTCTTCCATCGTGTGGTTGTCTGAGCCAAGGGGATCAGGTTTCGGTGGAAAAGGAATCCAATGCTTGAGAAGGCAGCAAAAGTGCATTCGGGCAGATAATGGTGGTGAATAAAGGGGTCCGTTTGAAGATTATTGCAGAACATATGGCATCAGGCTTGAGAAAAGTATGCCTAAACCCCTCAGCACAATGGAGTGGCAGAGAGAATGAACCGAACAATCACTGAAAGAATCAAGTGCATGCTCTCTCATGCCAAGTTACAAAAATCTTTGTGGGCTGAGGCAATGAGAACTGCAGTTTACTTGATCAACCTTTCTTTTCCCTTCAGTTCCCTTGAATGGTGACATTCCAGAAAGAGTTTTGACGAGGAAAGATGTATCTTACAGTCACGCAGATGTGTTCGGCTGCAGGGCATTTGTTCATATTCCTAAGGATGAAAAATCCAAGCTTGATGACAAGGCTAAACAACAGTGGATCTTCTTGGGTTATTATTATGTACATGAATAATTTGGCTACAGGCTATGGGATCCAGTTCCTCCACCTACAGTTCATGATGATCACGGGGGAGATGAACCAGAAGCTCAAGATGATGCAACTAATGATGAGGCTCCTGTTAATGAAAATTTTGATCAACAAGCACAAGCTGAACAGGTACCTCCAGCTCCACCACCCAATTGACCTCCACATCAGCGAAGACCTCCAATTCTGGATACCATTTCCCGCTCCTCGGATCGTACCACGGCTCTGGAAAACCACATAAAGGAAAATTTGAACCTTCTCTTTTAAAAAAAAGGCCATTCAAAGTTTTGGGATATGGGGCCAAACCCTCTTCTCTCTTTCGCCCATCTACCTCGGCAGCCTTGTCTTCTTCAGTTGGAACATAACCCAGCCTATAAGTTGCCTTGTGATTCACAAAGTTTGGTGACCCCTTGCTCTTTCTTCCCCAAGCCAAGTCCAGGGAAATGTCCCATCTCTATATGAGCCACGTAATGATTTGCATAGGATAAAAATAAAGGGGCACCCGCATTAACAAACTGGAACCCGGTTAGATTAAATCCTGCATTGTCATCCTTCACCTCGAAGAAAGCTGTCTCCCTATCAGCATCTCCATGGATAGTCAGAATTCCCCCATCTCTTGGCATCTTGATCTTTTGTTGTAACGAAGAAGGAACAGCACCCAAAGGCATGGTTACATGGCCTACCCAGTAACAGATTCAAAGAAGCAGGGATATCTAGCACATGGAATTCAATATTCGCAACCACTGGCCCTCACTCAAGCCTCGACCGCTTCGTAGCCTCTTTCTAGGCTGCGTTTGACTTCTTCAAAGACGAAAGACAACCTCCGTCTTTGCTCCCTGGATAAGTCTCATTCGATGTCGCAACCGATGCTTAAAAGATCTGATTCTATCTTCTCAGTCTTCGATCGATCATTCTCTCCTTCATAGAGGAGGGGGTTCCCAGCTAACAAGGAAGCGGGATTGAAAATAGACGTTCTAAACTGGACCGAGATGGCCTATACACCAATTGACCGGCACCATTCCTGAAGAAACGAAGATCGTTGCAAGAAGACCCACCACCAAGACGTGTAAATGGCATAAATTTTACAGCAGTAGAACGAACCTTGGGCTTGACATGACAGCACCTCGCGGCTCCCTTTCAAGATGAACAATGCGGCTAAGCATGCATCTGGGGCGGATGTGCCGATGGATGGAGGCGGCTGCATGCTGCATCTAAGAGTTTAGTTCCATGAGACTGAATAACATGGCCTGAAACGAAGTCAACTCACTTTGCTTAAGACAGGTCAGCAGAGCAGGAATTCTTTCTCACCCTCACCGACCTGCCTCATTTCGGTATAGCTAAACTGAAGATTAAGTAAGGGGAACGTTAAACAAAAGGTACTAAAAGAAAAGAAAAGGGTTTGCTGCTCTTCTTCTTCTTTCTGAAAGATAGCTATTCTTCGTATCTTCCTTTCCCATCTGCCCTGTGCTCTGCAAAAGGTTAATCAACAGAATTCATTTCTATTCTCCGGTCTGGGAGCTGGGAAGAAGAATGAATCAAGGCTAGGCCCCCCTCTCTTACTCGCTCCTGCTCCTATTCCCTAAAGCGATTTCTTGCTACTCTTATTCTCTACATATACTTACTCTTCGATTGCGGATTTCGGTGCCGATTTCTGTTATGGTTTCTTATGTCTGTTGCCTTGGTTGTACCGATGGCTGGCAGGCTGGCTTGCTTTCCCGATTGAAGTGCCTCTGTAGCCTTTTCTTTATGCCTGTTCCTAATACGAGGAGAAGGAGGAAGTCTGATGGCTTTTTTTATGCTTCTAGCTTCTGCTCTTATTGCGATTGCTGACTGGCTATTGCTAAGAAGAGAAGGCCACGAGCTAAAGTAGGTTATAGCCTCTAGCTTCGTAACTTCGCTCCCTTCATCCACTGATTCACTCCTCTCTTGCTCAACTAGAAGTTTAAAGTTAAGGTAGAAGAGGTTATGAAATAGAATACGCTTGCTTTCGATGGCGATTCCTACGACTACTTACTATTATTACTATTCCTATTTCTGATCCTGCTCCTCCAACGCCAACGGCTTCTGATTGTGTCAGCCATTCTGAATAGACAAAAAAGAAAAGAATCAGTTGAAGGACAAAAGATAATAATTGCCAGTCTCGGTACCAGGTAATTTTAACCCTATAGGTCTTCACTCACGCGAGAATATAAAGAGAAGGTAAAGGGGTGAACAACCTCTGTTCACCTGTGTCGGTTTGGGATACGGTCAGTTCACCAGCCGAGGAGACTATCCTTACACATTCGATCTCTCCTAGTGCTTAGTGGGCCAAGTGTATTTTCTTTTAGTTAATCTACCCGTTTTACGGCCGCTTTCTTATTATCCTTCGCTTGTAGCGACTGAATCTTGTTTCCGATACAGCACCATTGATTGGTCTATTGGCAAAGTAAACCCGGGAATTAAAGATTTTTTGCTGTCCGGAGGACATTTATTATGCTGTCACTACTGCTTGTCAATTTGAATTGCATCAAAGCTCTCGTTCGAACTTCATCTACGAGAATTCTAAAAAAGAATTCGAGACTTGAAATGAATCCAAGTGGAGGTTCTTTTTCAGGGCGTAAGGAATAGCACGCAAAAGATAGCCTGGAAAGACAAAGACAGGATTTTTTAATAAAAAGCGGTAGATGAGCAGTAATGGCTGGGGAAGGGGGCAAGTACATCCTTTTGTTCTCAGTTCGTGGGAATTGCTTCCATCACTAACCAGTTCAGCTCGGCTAGTGGGCTTTTGTGTTCGAACCTCGAATCCGGACCTGTTCGACAAGACCAGATCCATCAATAAACATAAACCTAGGAAAATTTTTTGCTTGTACGAGCTAGCCATCAACAGACGGACATCCTTTTACCACAGTCTTCCCCTATTGGGCATAGCCTTTTCTCCGTTAGGCTCCTGTAAGGGTGGGTATGATATGAGAAGGGGAAGACAAGCATGAACCCGAAAGAGAAAGAAACAATCTATTTTCCGCAAGACTTCAAGATATATCGTCAACGAGTGTTTTTGACTTCCTAACACAGATACCAAGGCAAACGGAACAGTGCAGTGATGAGGAATAGGTTCACTTTTCCTTTGAGTCTCGAAGCCAAGCTGTAGTCAAATCTTTTCTTTGTCTTCATTCCGACTCGTTTCGTTCCCGTGTAAAAGCTATACCTATCCTGCAGTGAACGATGGGTTAAGGGGACCTACTATAATGGATCTGGAATTCGGTATAAAAAGTCCTCTTAATTCAGGCGAGTGTAGGAAAATAGGCAAGCCCTACTAGTACAACAGTCTACGAAACTAAAAAAACGACCCTTTACATCACTAAAAAATCAGTAATTGACAGAAAGAACTCAAAATCAAGAAAAGTTTACCAATTAGCTTGGCAATGTGCGCTCCTGTGGAAGTCGAACCCACCACATAGGCTTTTTTCTCCTTGCTGAGCTTGCCGGTGAAGAGTAAGATGCTGAAACTATACTATATAGGCTCCTCCACCAGATTCTTTTCTTTTGATCTTTTACCTATCTATGCTATTATGAGAAGACCAACGCAGCTTGAACAAGAGTTGTGAACTCCACCCCTACTTCTATATAATGTGAAAATGCCAACAATACATCAAATCCACAGGCTAGTCGGAAAGACTCAAATTCGGATGTCACTTGCTAACGATTCCAAAGCCTGCGCCCCTTTCTATTGACTTTTGAATGAAAGAGCGTATTCTCACCTGAGGGTAAGGGAGGAGGGATTTTTTTTTGCTTGGAAAACACCCCCTCCCCGGAGTAGCTTTCAGATCTTCCTGCTTCAGCGTTTACGAATGACGATTCTTACCAGAAAATGTTACATTCCAAGTCCTCTCCTTTCAGTCGAGTGTATTATATAACCTCTCCTAGAATGCAGTTTTCTTTCGCTTTGTTTTGACTTCCATCCCTGAGCCTACCTTTCGCCCTTGCTTTCTTACGAAAAAGAGACTCTCCCAGATACAATGTCTTACGGGGCTTACCCAGCTAGAAGGGATGTAACAGAAGTCTCAAGAGAAGTAAGAATCGACGGACTGTAAGAAGCGAGAGGAAGAGAGGCCTTTAGTGAACACATCCGCCGTCTGATTGTCTGTCCGCACGTAAAGGACCTTAAGATCGCCACGAGCAACTTTCTCCCGAACGAAGTGAAAAAGAAATTCGACATCTTTCGTTCAGGCATGGAAGACCGGGTGAACAGCCCTATGGAGTAAAGGGTGAGACTGAGATTTTCACAGTGTAGAAGTGAAGGGAGAGAGAAAGGAAGACCCAGATCGCAAAGTACGTAGGAAAGTCATAGGAGTTCAGATGCGGTGACGGCAAGAGCTTTATATTCGGCCTCGGCGAGAGACCTGGACACAGTCGCTTCTTTCTTTGTGCCCCAAGAGATAAGATTGGTGCTAAGGAAAACAGAGTAAGCAGTAGTTGAGCGGCGATCATCCGGGCAAGCAGCTTTCGTTTTATTAAATATAATGGATAATGAATGGTAGG
>CAOJCO012696212.1:0-10569 GCA_948330635.1 Euphorbia biselegans | reverse complement strand
CTTATCCTTTCGAGCCAGCTGTCTCTTTGAAGCTTGCAGTATACAAGAATAAGCTTAACCAAAATAGATCTCACAAAGCAGCTCTTTCGCCAGCGGTATCGAAGTGCTTTTACAGCAGTCATAGGGTAAACGCATTCAGTTGCAGAGCAAGTTGGAGTTTCACTAAGAGTATCATAGCTGTGCATTCCCCAGTAGAAGTAATCGTGCCAGCCGAGGGAATCTAGAGTACCTTCTCCGCCTATCGGGATTGGGTGCCTCATTAAAGTCTTATTCCCGCTTCTTTGCCCCGCCGTCACAGGTCCCGTAGTCTCTTAGGAGTCTCGGTGAACCGAAGATGTCGTCCTAAATTTAGGATGAATTACAAAAAAACCGACCGACCAGAAACGTGGGCAACGATATTGAACCACGCGTATGAGTCGGGGCTTCCCCGAGGGCTATCCTTGCGCTCGAACAGAGATTCCTACCCTTACTGCTGACACGGTGAGGGTGACTAAGCTCATCTACAGTTTATAGCACAACGACAAGCAAAGGGTCGCCCAGCCCTGAGCTTCCTCTGATTGTCCACACATTTATTAGCTTTTATAAAATGCCAAATTCGATTTGAAGAGATAGCATTCTTCCTCTTCCTTCGGTTCGCGACGTAGTTCAGTTAGCCTTATTCGTTTGCTTTGCTGAAACTGTTTCAACGACGGATGACTGGAAGCTGTCTGTGGATTAGAAGGATGCGCAACTTGTATTATCTTTTTGACTCTTTTGACGTGAAGGTTATAGTGTGAAGTGCTGATCCTCCCCATATAGGGAGGAGGCTACTTTCTTTCAATAGGCGCAAGGCCTAGCCACCCTTTTTGGACCCGAAGGCACTAACCTCTGATGAAGTTGTGCAACTGACCGATCCTAACCGAAGTGTCCACTCGATCTTATTCAAGTAGCTATTAGCAGGACAAAACCCCAACGTCCGAATCCAACCTTAGTAAGGACCTTTCACCCAGACCTGACAGGCAACTAAACTAAAGGGCTTGAGAGAAGAGAGATGGGAACTACGTCTAGCTGACGATAAAAGCCCGGCAGGATACGACTCTGCTGTTATGCGCCTGGATTCTGGGAGATCAAGGTTTCGCTAAGTCCGTACCTTTCTCATTCATGCTTCACACAAAATCGAGATGAAAAAAAGAAAACAGTTATTGCTACACGGCTATTTCTCTCACTAGATTCAACTCCTCCGGAAAGAAGCTTTAATTAAAAAGAACAAAAGCTAGCGAAGAAACCATTCATTCACTACCCAGTTAACGGACTCAGTAGCTACTGCTACCTCAAACACTGACTGGACTGCTAACAACACGGCATATCAACGGCACACGAAAGAAAGATCACATTCCCTTGCTGCAACGAAAGATCTCAACTTAACTCACCATACTGACTTTGCTTTGCTTTCAACGGAAACGAAGAATCGCTTCGCTCAATCGGCCTAGGTACGAAACGACTTCAAGCCGTCACGTCACGTAAATCCCTTCATTCAGCTCTAAGCGAGAAGTCGGAGTAAGTTGCGAGTACTTGGTTCTATGGTTAAGGAGCGAATAAGCTAGGTTATCCACATTTCGGGTTGAACCGGTTTCAGCTCCGCCTTCACTCCTGGCTTACAATGGGAATCTGCCCAATGTTCGTTTGGTAGCTCAGCTATACTTGAATGCTTCACTAGCGTCATATATTTCTGAACAGGTGCGGGCGTTTCATTCACATCTGGATTCGTATCTAGCTTTGGATGTTGGAACGGGTCCCGAATCAACTGCATGCGGCTACTACTGCCTTCCTAGCAGTCACCTCTGCCTCCTCCATTCCATTTCTAGTGCAATATCTGACATCCGCAAATCCCGCGGATCGAAAGCCATCACCTTTTACCTTTGACTCCGGAAAGACAGCAAATCAGTCTTATTGCAAAGTATTCTCCCTTCCTCTCGTTATCACAAGATTCAGTCCTTGACTTAGAAGCACGAATCGCACAGAGGCCCTCTCAAAGATCCATCACTATACGATAGAATTACGAAACAATAGGAAATCAACATTTCAAAAAAGGCAAACCCTTGTTTGTACGAGGCTCATCACACCCTTATGGTGCCTAACCCTGGGGCTTTGTTTTGGTGCTGTTAACGCCAAAAGAGCTATAGGAATGGAAGGACGGGCTCTGTCGTCACCACTCGTACCTATGAAGATGGAAAGGGAAAACATCTGTTGTTCAGATCTCGTCACGGCTGTCTTCTTAGTGTATCCGTTGGGCCGAGCTTACCTTCAGAGGTGCTCGGAACTTTACTTTGAGTAGCTCTCCCTCCCTGACTAGGTTTTGCTATCCACGGCTCTCTAACCGGCTTGCTTTTGTCGAGTGGCTTTTCGCTCCTCTCGGCATAGGCCGGGCCGCTTGAGAGCTTCGGTACATCTCTTTCGGGTCGGTGATTCCGGCGTGTCCTTGTTTTTGGTCAATGTAATTTTCTCTTTCTAGCCGTGCTGTTACATATAATTGTTATGGCGTTAGGGCATCTGGTCTTCAACAGACTTTTCACTTAGTTTGTCTACTCCTTTTGGAGACCCACTCCTGTTCTAGGCGAACCAGTCGTCCTTTTGTTCGTATCCGGGGTAAGCCCGCCAGCAGCTCTTTTAAGCTCTGTCCCTATGGTTTGCTCATCTCTCGGTACAGCGAGATAGTCTATGAAGGAAGAACTTTATAGTAAAAAATGAAATGAATTAAGGAATAAGATAAGAGATGAATGGATGAAAAGAGGAAGAGGAGCTGCTTTCTCTCTCTTTCTCCTAAGTCCCAGTACAGCAAAGCTTGCCCTCGTTCCTTTTCTCTGTACTTTACTTGTATGCAACCTTCGTTTGTGACGAAAACCAAGCCCGCCGATCTTAGTCAGCTTTGCTCTTTTGGAGGTTTCAGGCAGGAAGTAGGCACTGCTTTTCGTGCTCTTTTGGGCTGGGATTTTTCTCATGCTATTCATAGAGACTCTCTTTCGGTAGCTGGTTTGACTGTTTGTGATCGAACAAAACAAGATATATCGTAGTAAAGTAGAGCTAGACTGCATGATTGGCTTGTAGGAGAAAGATAAGAAGGATTCTAGCCAATCCGCGAGCTACCTTATGACATCCAATAGCAGAGACAAAAATTGCATCTCCTATTGGATGTCATAGTGTGGCACGCACTTTCTCAACTCTAATGTTACCGGGTCTGCCTTATGTGATTTGAAAAGCTTTCGAAGAAGGATTTTCAAATCACATAAGGTTATTCTATTTCTTCTTTCGTTTTAAGAAAAAATAGAATATAGGAAGGCCGGAAAGATAGAGGTACTAAAGCCGGCTCTGGCTCGATAATCCAATCCAAGTCAACGGGAAAGTCCACGACATACTTAAGATACGGCAAGGTGAAAAGCGAATCCACTCATTTTAGCACCCTATGAGAAGTCTCGATAGCCGCTTTCAAGGCCTGGAAGGCCAGGGTACCCCCCAGTATTCCCTAAACATTTTTTTTTCTCGCGAAAGAGGTTCATACTCATTAAGGAATTTCTCATCTTTGATTTGATTGATGTCGAGATCAAATGTCTCATCCCCTTTCAAAAGGAATTGGATCTTAATCAGAAGGGGAGGCCAGACAACCAACCATTGCGGTTAGACAGCATTCCTCTAATCTATCTCTCTATGATTTGGCGACCACAGCCGATCGACGGAAGGCATCTCTTATCCCATATATTCACTCGTAGGCTCGCTCGGATGTAAGAGTTGGAAGGTAATAAAGGAAAATAGAGCTGTAGTCCCTAGGACAATAACTACTTAGCCAAAAGAGCGTATCCTCCACCGAACAGAAGTCCTTTTATCCGACTGAACAAACAGAAAGCTAATTTATATAGCACTTTGCTGTGTCCCTCAAGTCTCGTCCCTTCGTTCTGTCTCCGGCCATTGGCAACTTTTTCCAGCCGGTATCGGTATATCTAATATAGATATATCCCTGAGTCCCGCTCCGTGGGCCAGCGTATAAAGGCCATTATTGACAGCCATCCAAGCAATCACTGAATGCCTCAGGATCAAATCGGTGTACCACATAATATTCTTGTATTATACCTTTGGTATCTTTTTTCCGCCAAGCTGATTTGAACAAAAAATTCCCTTCAGTAGATAACGTCCATACCACCCTGTAGCAAGGGTACTGGGGGAATTTCCAATGCCCTAATCACTTGCCATATGTCCTCCATAAAAGAATTTCTGGCTTTAGGAAGAACCCACCTCTGATTACCAATAAGGTCCGAAACGCGGGCAGCTTCTGGAATACGAAAGATAAACCTTACACAGTAGTCGACTCGCCGGGATAAGGGGCATTCGTAAGCCAAGGATGATGCCAAAAACTGACCGAGGTTCCGTCTCCAATTTGATAGCGAATTGCATCCATTACATCATCTCTGGTTCGGCCCCCAAAGACCCAAGAAAAGTCTTTAGGCGTGTCCACCTGCCAAAGAGAATTCCGGCGAAGATATATCCTCTTAACCCAACACGACCAGAGAGTCTCCTTGCCACAAACCAGCATCCAAAATCTTTTAGCCATAGCTGCCTTGTTCCAATCTAAAACTTTCCGAAAACAACCCTCATCCTTCGGGCGGCAAGTTTTAGACCTGCTGATGAGATGAGATTTTTGAGTTAGGTCCGGTCCCGACCAGAAGAACTTCCTTCTAGTTCTGATAAATATAAAGGGAGGTAAAAGGCTTAAATCCTATAATATAAGTAAGCTAGATAAGACCGATTTAACCAGCTCCATCCTGCCCGCGTACAAAAGAAACCGCGCCTTCCAATTCCCAATTCTTTTGAAAAACTTATCAAGTAGGGTGTGAATAGAAGGATTTCCTGCTTGAAATCTGTGGCAGTCCCAAATATTTGATAGGCAGCTGAACTTCTTGAAACCCTTTGATCTATAACACGCCTCTCTTAATTCCGGCTCCCGAGGCTGAAAACGCGATGGAACATTTGGCCCTGTTGATCGAGAGTCCCGATACAGTCTGAAAATCATCCAACAACCTGTTCAACGATCTGGCATTTTCTAATAGAGCAAAGCAATCCGCGAACACCAGCACATCGTCTGCATAGCAGATATGGGAGACTTGCGGATCCTGTGGTCCCATTCTCCCTTGTACCAGCTTTAGCCTTTTCGTGATAGCTTAAGTTGATTATAGAACGTTAGGAAGCCCCTACTGGCACATCCAAGCAAACTTGCTCTTGGCTTTATCACACTCGATAGCGGGGAACTTTACGAGAACTTTTAGAACTAGTAAGAAAACTAAACAGAACCGGGTTTTCTTTTCCCATAGGTTTCTATCTATCCATTACGAGGGTAGGTACGTCCAGAAAAGTAATCCAAGACTTGGACAATACCGCATACCAAGACTTCACAACAAACAACTTTCTTTCCGCTTTTCTTTTTACTTAGATGTCCCGGATCCCTTTTTATGTTAGCAGGGCCACGATTAGGATTGGATTAAGAGGTTATGTGCTTATCTTGGAAAGAGCAAATTTTTATATCTAAGAATCATATCTCGGTCTTGTGGGAACGTTAATAGAGGGATATAGCTTTCGGGTCCAGTCCCGGAGCTCTTCTTTGAAGAGTAAATCAGGTAGCAGCAATAGCTTCGATAAGGACCAGGAATAGACAATCCCAGGGAGCCAAGCCCTTCCGGTACTATAAACAATCATGGTTGTACCTATTCCGCTCCTTCCTTTCCGGTCTGACACGCATGCGTGGAAATAGGGGGCTTCTTACGTACGGCTAGTCTTAGGGGGAGGGAGACGGCGGGCAGAGTAAGTCAGTATTGAAATCATTATAAATGGGTATAAAAGATCGTGGAGAAAGTAAAGGGGAGTACGCTTCTTATATTAATTGTGTTTGTGTTCGTTCCTGATCTGAGTCTGGTCGGTGTGCTCTAATAACACCTTGTGAACTATCTTTTCACGAGAACACCCTGCAATTCAAAGGCTTTTGAACTGATCGCAAAGAACTCTGTTATTGGATTTGAAACCTCTGCTATTAGACATAATGCTATTTTGAACCTGGCGAAGGTACTATCGGCAGATAAAAAAGAAGTATTCTATCCCCCCCCAGGCAAGCAAGATCAGTAGGCTCCACAAAAGGGAATGGAATCTACTTTTCGTGCCTAATGGAGATTTAAGAAAGTTACTCCTCCCCTCTCCCCCCTCTCCCTATGGTCGAGTGGCTTTCGCTCCTCTCCTTTCAGTCGAGTGTATTATATAACCTCTCCCCGGACCCCGGATTGCTTTACAGGCAGTTCGACGGGGAACATTCAATTTATTGTAGCGCATAAGAAGTAATAAGAACTAGGCCTCCGAACTCATACCATCCTTTTTTTGGGGTATGTTTTCATACCTGACTTTGACCTAATCTTTGCCCCATATAAAAAGGGCTTTTATTTTAGGCCTAAGAGGTAAGCCGAAGTCGGTTCAACTACTTCAGATTCTTTCAAAACAGCTTCTGCCCGTGATAGGAAGAAAGAAAGAAAGTAGCCTTACGTACTCATGTTTAATTCTTTCATTTCAAAAGAAGCTGGGCTTAGGAAAGGCTCGTTGAGACCTTATAGTTACGGAGTACCCTTCCTTTATTGACCCTCTTCCGGGGGCTTACTTTCGGGTATGCGCTCTTTTCTTCCTTTTCCCTTACTCCAATCCTCATCGAACCAACTAACTGTCAGTCTCAGTCTGAGCTCTCTGGACCCTCTGGAAATGAAATGGTTTAAGTTCTCTTTCTGTTACTCCCCAAAAGGGGTCTTAGTTCATGTTCGTCAACGTTTTACACGAAGATGCCAGAACTAAATATGACCTCTGGTTTTCGTTTTCGGTGTCGACCACCGCTCTTCCATTCGATACAGGATTCTCTTTTGCGGGTAAAGAAATGAGTCTCTCATAGAAGCCATTACTGACTTAATCCGGGGGGCTCAAGCGGGAAGAGAGTGAGTTTTCTACTGAGTGAGCCCGAAGAGGAGCGGACGCACACTAGATCAGAGCAAGTTGGAGCTGGCCATGGCAGATGTCCTTGATTCTCTCGACTCAAAGGAGGAGGAAAAAGAGAAGAGAGTAGGGAGGAGGACATGAGGGAGCTCGAGGGTCGACTACAGGGTGCTCTTAATTCTTTCATTGACACCATGAACAAGTTTATGGAGGAATTTCGAAGCACCATCTCTGCTGAGATTCACTCCATGAAGGAGGAGTTGCGTGAGGTAAAGGCTCTTCAAGACCTATGCAAGGCTGCCATGACGATGGGAGCTTCGTCAAGCACTGCCCCAAGGATCAAAGTCCCTGAACCGCTTAAGTATGGAGGTAAGCGGGATGCTAAAGAACTCGATAACTTTATTTGGATGATGGAGCGATATTTGGATGCTATGCACTTGGTAGATGATGCTGCCAAGATAAAGACTTCTACTCTCTATCTTGAACATGATGCTGCATTGTGGTGGAGACGACGCCACACCGAGATAGAGAGAGGACTAGTTGAGATTCGCACCATCAACGCTCACTTCGCTCATTCCTTCGGAACCTCTGTCTCCTGAACTGACATTCACCCTTCACTACGTCCACCCTTCCCATGCTTCCTCGAAAGACCTTTTCCCCACTCACCGCTACCCTTTCCCTGAACCCCGTGCCCTTAGCCGGCTTACAACAAGAGGGAAGGGAGATTCTTATCCTTCCGGACCTACCAGCCGAAGCTAGAATACTCGAGCCGATACGGTACAGGTACCAAAGTCCTTAGCTTCCACTTCTAAAAACACGAGGAGAAGTTCCTTACCTTACCTACTTAACAGCTTAACGGAACGACTAAAGGCATTGCACTTGAACCCAATCTGAAAGGTTGAGCCATCACTTCTTCGCTTGTGTCCTACACCTACAAGGCTTCTATATCGGAATTTAAGTCACTTCCACGCGGTTTGACGGATCCGATTGTATAACCTAACCCTCTCCTCGTTAGGCTTAGGGAAGGACCTGATTGACCTTTTGCCTTGTCTTTTTTACTGGATTACCTTCTTAACTTTCTTTTTTTTCTCTTATCACCTACTCTTTTGTAAATGAAATGTAATTGAAATGACCGAAGCCATCTATCGGTTGCTGACTTTAAATCGAAACAAAAAAAGAATCTTCCTTCGCCATCAACCACTTATGGTACGGAGCTCTTACCTTGAGTTCTTGAGTGAAGGAATGGAAAGACGACAGACCGATAGCCAATGCCCTTACCTGAAGAAAGATTCCCGGGCAGGAGATCCATTTAAAGAAAAAAATGTCTGACGACAGAGACCTACTTCATCGACTTTCAATGTCCATGTGGAATGCAACTTGCTCGCTGAAGTAGAGGCGCTGGGGCGGACCATTCTTGTGAGAGAGTTGGCTGATCCAACTAGGGAAGACAACTAGCTAGATGGTCTTTGAGTCAGAATTCGAACTTGTTGACGCGGAGAGCCATCAAAGGACAGTGGCGGATTTGTGAGCTGAGAACCCCGCGAAAGAGGATGGGATAGTGTCAGAACCCTTTCCTTCCAATCTCGACTCCTCTCCCTATCGGTCGAGTCTGCTTCGTTCCTCTCTTATGTAATTATGAAAGAAGGAACGAAAGAATGAACTCCTTTCCCAAGCCTTTTCACTAAGGTTGACAGCTAGTTTTCTTATTTTATTGATAGCCCACTTCTCTTATGATATTTCTTAAGTGAACCTTCCACCCTCTGGAATGTGTGCGAGAGAGCTAGCCCCATTTCTGATTGCTTGTTTTGCCTGTTCTTTCCACATCAAAATTCTTCCTTTTTATATTGAAGGCTTTTGATAGATGAGATCCTCTATAGGCCTTTGCTTCAGCTCCGCTATCTTCCTCTCTAATACTCTTTATTCTTCCTTAGTTTAGTATATCCGAGTGGTTCTTGCAGTTGTTCCTCGGAGTTCAAAGAGGATTTTGAGTAGTTTTGGAGACGATATTGGCGTTCTGTCCACAAAGTTTCTCTTTGTTCTTGAGATAATATTGACGCCTATATTCACGGACTTTCTCTGAATTATTGAGAGAATATTGGCGTTTCTGTTCACAGATTTTCTCTTTGTTATTGAGATAGTATTGGCGTTTCTTTTCTCTCTTACGCCTTTTCCTTTCTTCCTCTGATAAAACTTCTTTGCTCATAACCTAGCTATTTCTTCAAAATCGTTGTCGTCTATAGTTTTCAAGAAAGATCTTGTAACGAGATCTTTGAGGGTTTGCTCTTGTTTAGGAGATAAAATTCCATCTACAGCCACTTTGACACAAAGCCTTGTATCCTCGCTAACTTTCCCCTCCGCCGTAACTTCCGTGCTTGTTCCTTTTCTATTCTGATAAACAAGTGTTCTCACTCTAAACTGCGTCATTGACATGCCTCGCAAATCTCTTCTTCTGGGGAGCCACCTATTCAGTCTTTAGCCACGATCTCATCAATAGTCGCTTTTAAAGGACGTAACGCTTTAGGGAATTGCGTGAGCGGAACGGGTATGACCGATCAAAGATTATTGATAACGGCAAAGGTCAAAGCGTAGCCATATATCAATACGAAAGTGGTGCAGCTCCCGCCAGTACCAACTACGCTCTTTTCCTGCGTAACGAATTTGGAGCTTCTTTTGATTGGTTGTACGATGGTGTTGAAGCTCTTATTAAGCACAAAGATAGTTCTAAGAAAAGAGTTTTAGACCCCGTTGCTATTGGGGCGAGATTGAAAGCTATTCGGAAAGAAAAAGGATTGACACAAAAAGAGTTTGGTGAATGGATAGGGATACCTAATACAACCTTAAGCAACTATGAAAAAGGGGTTTGCAAACCTGAGATTGAAACAGCTCTAAAGATCAAGCGTGCATTGAACAAGCCACTTGATTGGATATATTTTGGAGATGAAGTGATCATACCGAAGAGCGTAAGAAGGGCAAATCAAATCAAATCAATCCTCGCCAGCTTCGAAGAGAAAATCAAGGGTTGTATAGATGTTGTACACAACTTTTTACAATTTTTTAGGGTGTTTTGTAGGGATGTAGGGTGTGAGTATATTAGGAAAAATACACGATTATTGCACTCTTGTTGGGAATTCTCTTGGGGCATTAACTGCGATTCTTTCTACGGTATATGGTTTGGTTTCGCTAGTTCGAAAGAAGATTCCGAGAGGTATTAGGATGATATTAAAGGCTCTTATATCATCTTGGAAGCGGCAGACGTGGGGATCTTTTAAAAGATTACTGCACTGCTCATTTTTCTGTTTTTTTCCATTCGGTATTTTTTACTACTTGGTGTATAGCTTGTATCCATCATATGCGGATTCATGCGTAATGGCTTTACTCTTCATTTGTTTGTCTGTCGCTATACCAGCCATTGAAGAAGATATGAAGCGAAGACAGCGTAAATTTGAAGAAGAGGAAGCCATAAAACTAAAAATTAAAGAAGCTATGCAAGAGGAAAGTTTGTGCAAAGTAGAAGAATTGTTAGCTTGTATACTGCACCCTGATAGGTATTGGTTAAAAAGTGGTTGGACACGGGGACTCTCAGGT
>CAOJCO012558405.1:0-65394 GCA_948330635.1 Euphorbia biselegans | reverse complement strand
ATACGATCAGAGGGACGTACCATCCCCCAGAATTTCGCTGTTGAAGGAATAGGTATAGCGGGGTTTACGTTGTCCCTATTCTAGAATAAGCTGTAATTCCGATTCGAGGCTTAGTTTACTTACGTAGTGCTTGTGCTTAGGAAGTCCTATCATATAGTGAAGATGGCATGGAATTAATTTTTTTACCAACTTTCGTCCAATTGCCTCCAGTTTCTTTAGAAAAGTGTATCACCGCTGCTTGTTGAATCCTGAAGAAAGCACTTCCTCTTCTTTTAGTGCTGCTGGTACTCTAAGTCAGCTGGCTACTAGGCAACTACCCCTACGGTTACCCTCGCCCTATGGTTACTCGTCACTGCTCCTTCGGAGCCTCGCTCTACTAGTGGTTAGTATGAATAGGAAGATGAAAACGAATGCTCTTCGAATTGGTACCTAAACCCTAGCTAGTTCCTGCCACCTATGCTGCTCCCCGGTGATCAACGGAGACTAGTGCTTTTGCTGTTGTCTCCGCCACAGCAGCCTCCGCTGGAAAGAAGGGAGTAAGGCCTTTTTTAGACTCAACCCCTTAAAGTACTGCTACATGGAATAAGCCAATCCATCTACATGATTCTCACATCTTGATCTTTCCACATTCGTATCATTATCATTGGGTAAAGCGTTTTTTTGCACTAAATATTTTTTTTCCAGTTGGTTCAGCGCCTCCCTTTCTAGGTGCTAATTCCTGTGATCTGACAGCGAAAGGGTTCTTCACTAGTGACTGATCAGCACATGGTTCTATAATTTGTTTTTCCTTACATATGTGGGTATTGACATTTAAAAGTTTGTCTGTCTCCGCTCTATCTTATCGGGAAAGTGGGAAAAAAAGTCCCCTGGAGGTTAAAGCGGACTTCTATACCTATTCTGATGCCGAGGGATCAGCCACCTCTTTCTGTTCAAGATTCCTGACCTGACTGAATGCCCTCTTTCACAAGACATTTGGTTGAGAAGGATTTGGTAAACCTACTAGAGATCTTATTCTGGTAGGGGGTCAATCTGTTCTTTCTCTTTCTGCCTATGCTTATTTTTTAGCATTCGCCTATGCCTGTGAAAGGAAATGTTGCTTTGAGATACATATTGATTGATATCTAGCTGGGCGAAAGAGCGCAAAAGGGAGTGGTTTCAATGGAAGTTGCAATAAAAAGTACTAGAATTCAACTATTAACGAGTGACCGCTTTGCTTATCTTTTCTTTTCCTAGCATTGAAAACTGTCTCGACAGGACCGATCTTTAAGCGTGAAATCGCTTTTTCATCCCTCGGGTTTCCGAAGCATCCTTGATGATGGCTAAATAAATGATTAAAAGAAAAGCTGTTACCATCCCGGGGGAAAGATAAATATAGGAATTGTTCGTTGTTTGGAGCCCCTGATTAATTGGTTCCGGGTAGGTTTGGGATATAAGGCCACGCAAAAGGACAAGTTGAGAATCCGGCAAGAAAGGAAAGAAATTTCATTATAGTGGGAGGAAGACAAGTGGGAGCGAGCTGCGCGTGAGCAAAGCAAGTTCCAGCGGTGGGTTGTTCTTCATAGGCCCCTTTCTTTACATAGAAAGAATTGAGTTCACACCTTACTATAAGAGGAGATCGGCCGTCGTGACTTCTTTTCCTTTTTCGATTTGCATGTGTTAAGCATCTCGCTGAAGTAGATCGCAGCGGAAAGAAAAAGAGCCCACTCTTGAAAGTCATAAGGTCTCGTAGGCGATCTAAGGTTACCGACATAAGTCCTGGGCCCGCCGCTTTCTTGATAACGCTTTCTGACTAACTGATATAGGCTCTTTTCTACGCTTTCTTCTCTTATGAGATTTCTGCTTGCCTTAGACTTCGAGTAGCGGCATTGAGCTTCCTATAGTCAATAAAAACTCTCCATCCATTTGTCACCCTCGTGGATATCATCTCATCCTTCTCATTTTTGAGCACCGTCATCTCTCTCCTTTCTTGGGCACACATTTTTTTTCCGGCCTCACCCAAGCACTATCCGAGATTGGATGGAGAATTCCGGCATCTATAAGCTTTACAATCTTAGCCCTCACAACCTCTTGCATGTGTGGGTTCAATCTTCTTTTTTCTTCTACTCTTGGCTTGTACCCGTCTTCCAATAAGATCTTGTGCATGCAAAATAAATGCGGGATCAATACCTCTTATATCTGCTTAGGAATAAGGTATCCCGATCTTCTTTCGAAGAAGAAGAAGAAGTCCCTCGCGAGCCGCCAATCGATTAGCTGAAGGCACAGGAATTCACCTTCAGCTGGCTTTTGTTCTATATCTATGGTCGAGAACCGATCGAAATATGTGTCGTCGAAGATCTCGGTGGGGGCGCACTTAGCCCATTGCCCGGAGCTTAGGAAAAGACTCTTGTCTCATGCCTCCTAGGGCTTGATCCGCCTTTCTACTCGCAGGCTGAACACACACACATTCGGAACCCTAATCAGAACACTCGAAGCGAACGGGTCGAGGGCTTGAAAAGAACTGGATCGGACGTGTAAAGCGGGACACAGGTATATTAAGAAAATAGCAGAGACCCTTCCGGACACGAGAGGGATCAGAACAAAAACCATTTCTTGTTGGAGGAGACGAAATGGCTAATGAAGTATCCATGCTGACCCCGTACCGGAGCCTCGCCGCGCTCTCTCAATGCGCTCCTTTATCACGCTTCTCGAGTGTCTTCTTTTATAGCCAGGCTTTTTTATATCGCTGGCATTGGGTCAAGGGGATAGGTCAAAGGTCAGAACTCAATTCCGTTGTCAGTGTCTGGTGAAAGGAGGGTCCCCAGACAACGCAAGCCAGGCAGGAGAATCAACATCGTACCTAGCTGGCCTTTGTGGTCTTTCGCGGAATCACCAACGTCCGCTAACGCAGTCTGAGGGTCAGAACTGCACTCATGAAAGAAAGATTTTCACAAATGGATAGCGCTAGCTAGCCTTCCAGCCATCAGCCTATCGACTTCTCGTAGCAAATGCCTATCACACCCATCTCGTGCCCATGGAGGTCCCCCCATTGATCTCAGTCTTTCCCATTCGCCGCGCATTCGGTCTTTTGTGTTAGGTCAATCGCTTAACTCGACTTAAGGAAAGACGTAGGCTCCTTCCCTCTTCCCTTTGCTTATTTAGCTTAATGTTGACGGGTGCCCCTTCCGCTTTTATGCAACGGGCGTCAAACCCCTCCAAGATGGAAGTTTAGCTCCAGAAAAGTCTCTTTAGGAAAAGTCATTGGAACCGGGTATCAGAGCCCCCGTTGGACTAAGGGCCTTTTGGAACTTCTTTTCCCCTACCCTAGAAGAAAGGCTTCCTTTCATACCTTCCTCCTATCCTTTAATCAATCCGAATTCCTCTCTAACTCCGCTAAATAAGGAATGAATAGAATCACCATAGGCAGAAGTTCAACGAGAATAAGAAGAGCTCACCTTTCTTTTCTTTAACACATGGCACAAAAGATAAAGAGAGAGATGAGCTTAGGACTTAGCAGGCATTAACTTCTTCATTAGCCGGGAATCCTATTGGAAAGAGTTAGTCGGATTGTTCGGAAGATAAGGAGTGAAAGAAGAAGCTAGAGAAGTGAGTGCACTAGATGTGCAACTAGAACTAGAAGAGTTACGAGTGGAACCACTCATTCTTTTAGTTAGCTGTCTGGGAATTAATTGGATTTTTTCTCATACGCACGCAATAAAAAAAGAATTTCAAAAAAGAAATACGCGGGGGAAGGATAAGAGGGAGATGCGAGAATGCCTTTACTCACTGGAATTGTTTTAGCATGGGAACTCCTTCCATCAAGGAGGTCTCATATAGTAAAGAAAGGGGTATCTAAGTTGCTCCTTATCTGGATTTCGAGGAACGAACCTAATTGGAGTAGAGGGAAAAGCAACTGAATGCCGAGTTTAGTGCTTTGTCGACTCAGAGTTAGAGGGCTAAATGAGCTAGAAGCGGGTTATGGATCACTTTTTTATTCTTCTGGATCTCAAGTCTTGATTTTTTCCTATTTTCGTTATTTGGGGGAAGATAGTGAGCTAAAGTTAGTTTGGTGAATTCCGGTAAGGAGAAGCGAACTTGACTCCAGTGGGAACAATTCTTGGTATTGAGGTTTCCTCTACCACGACTACTATCATAACTGAACTAAACTGAGCTGATTTGTCAAGGATGGGTTTCAGATTTAGATGTTGACCTCATAAATCTCTGAACACTAGTTCATTCCTCAGCTAAAGATAGAAAGAAGGAAGACGAGCCATCAAAGGCACAATCGGGGGAGCGGGAGTGTAATTGTAATAACAAAGAACTACATTGAAGTACCAATCTAACCTTTTTAGTAAGGTGCATACTACACCAAGTCACTTTAAACTAAAAAGAAATTCTATCTAAGAATCCCAGAAGATGGTATGGGCTTAGTTAGCGCAAAGAGAGCTATTTTTTTTAACCATGAATCGAGGCTGGATGTAATTCATCTCGACCATTGGGAGAGGAAAGAAGATAGAAGGGAAAAGGAAAATTCAGCTGTTCAGCTTTGCTGACTGAGATCATACTTTGGCTAAGATTTCCCGTTACGGGAAAGTTTCACTTCGGGTAACCGATCCATTGTGTTGTCTGTCAGGACGATGACCTTTCCGTCAAGGAAGGTTGGGCAGCGGGGAAGACTCTGAACTGGCGCTAGCCCCGGGCATCCAAGTTAGCCCCTTTTACTTGCTTAGATGCTACGCTCTATCCTTCAATCGATTGAGCCTGTCCTCTTTTTTTATTCTCCTCTAAGCCTGGAAACCAATCTCGTTCTTTTCGGGGAAGATCTAGTTTTCTCTTTCAAAGCTTGGGTGCGAGCAAACTCTGGGTAAGAAAAGCTGTCCGTTCGAACGAGCAATTGTCACGGAAGCCTTTATCTTACTATACTATACGTTAAACCAACCAGTGGTCGCCTTCCTTCTTCGGGCTTCCTATCCCTAGAGCTTGAACATTATCCATCTCCTTATCTTGTCCCCAGAACCTTTCCAGGTTCTATCTTTTCTTAAAAAACATTCGCTCGCAACTTCGTTCCTTACTCCTTAACATGAATAGGCAACCACCCTAGCCTGTCTAAGTCACTCTCCACTATCAGCGGAATGTCGAGCTACTTCCTACTTTTAGGATTTTTTTCGATGGCACATCCTAACGATCTTACCTTCTCACTTCCGGATTCCAGTCCTAAGATAGGCAAGCAACTACTTCCTTCCCGAAACAGGTCTTTCACTCGTTGTCCTTCTGCTCCCACTCTGGGGAAGTAAGAATAGAGCTTTGCATCCCCGGACTGGTAGAGTACTCTATTCTCCTTCCTTTGCTTTTCATCCCCCTTTCGCTCTTTCTGGTGATTGGATTGGCTTCGTCTTCCGAAGGGACCCTGCCCACGCACGGAAAGCAAGCGCCAGTGGCGGTACGGCCTGAGCTATCTAGGCAAGAGTCGTCCGAGACAGAAACAAGTGGTACTGACTACACGGATGCCACTCGAACTGATGACCCATATAGGGGGTCGCATGGGAAGAATCGGCGTTTAATGCGGGCATTGTTGCAAGTAGGCATTCTAGTAGTAAATGGACATGACAAGTAGTGGAGAGTACAGAGTACTACTCCAAGCGAGACTCGTCTAAGGGTTCAAAACCTGTGACAGCGGATGCGGACGGTACTGAATGGCGGGTTGGTGAACCAATAGGAAGGCCAGGGGCATACGGATCTTTTGAACCGAAAGAGAGGCTGAACCAAGGAAGCAACCATACTGACTGAAGCCAGAAGAAGCGCGGGGACTGACTATCAGACAGAACGGAAGAGAGGGAAGGGAGCTCAACCGGTAGATCTGAGGGCGCTCATACCTGGCCAGCTAGCCTATTTCATTCCGTCCATCTAGCTGCTCTTGTTTTCTGAGTCAAGTTTGAATTCCTTCTCACTCACTCGCTCTCCTTTCTCCCGGTTAACATTTCGTAAGAAGTGAACAAGTCACTTTCTACCCCCTCTGGTAGTGGGTAGTGATTGGAGTAGCAAAGCAGGAAGGTTTTTCTAATTGACACAAGCCTATTGATTGAGTTCGTAACCCGGGTCACTGAACTACTAGAACAGGAGACTAGAGCATTTCGACAAGATCAGCCCGCATTCGAAATAGTTACGAAAGCCGGAGATCGTTAGTAATTTCGTTCCCAGGAAGTCTAAAGCTAGTCAAGTATTGATGTAGAAAGCAAGGAAGCTGCAAGAAAGCCAACTCTCTTGACGCGGGAAGAAATTCCATTACCTAGGGTAAGATCTTCTTCTACTGGGATTGACTGCACCTCATGATGTTCTACGTACACCGCCACGTCGTTACACTGATTAGATCTGGTAAGGCCAATAGCCGATAGCTGATGTCATCTCTCTTATTCACGTTCATCATAAAAAGAGTCGGAACCAGAAGACGTCAACACACTTTGATTTGGGAAAGTGGCCACAGCAGACCAAGCCCCAAAAGAGGTTGCCGAGCTCAAAGACGCTCCCCCAGAGCTGGAAGACAGAGGGACTAGGCTGAATGGAATGAAGGCTTCGGCTCCCTTGGGCTTAGGTAAGAGGACATCGAATTGCATGTGTTAAGCATGGTAGTGACTTTAGTTCCCCTTTGGTTGGTCTTTCGAGAAAGTAGGCTCCCTCTCAAGGTAACTATTTACGCATCTACAGGTCTTCATCGAGTGATTCCCTATTCTCTATTTCAACCCTTTGCAAGCGTGCTACTGGCTCGATGGACAAACTCAAGGAACTGCTTTGGTTGGAAAGAGGCAAGCGGGAGCTTTCATCTAGCTGACTGGCTTTGTTCTAAAAAAACTATCCTTATGTGCAATTGGACCGGCTAGAGTATTGGCTCAGGAGGTTCTTACTTACACCGCTGGATATTAAGTCGAGAGATGACAGCAATAAACCGTTTACCTTCTTTTGCTCTTTAGAGTCTTAGGGGTAGGAAGTCACTGATTTGTCAGAGAAGCAGGGACAGCACCTTTCGAAAAAGGATGAACCTCACCTACGTTTGAAAACGAACTGCCGGTACTCCACTTAGAAAAAATGCTCTTCTGCACCTGACCTAGTGGCTGAATCGACAGCAAAAGCAACTCCAATTGAAATTGGCATAGCAGCAGCAAGAGAAGGAAGGCAATCTTGTTGGCAGAGAAAGAGGAGTTTAGCTAGCCTGATAGTAGGTTGAGTAAGAGAGAGTTCTCCGTGGCTTAAACAAAATTTTCTTTGAGAAATGACAGCTACAAAGGCAGTCCTAACTAAAGAGCAATCCGCTGCGCTAGTGATGATCGGGAAGTACTTGACCTTTTTCTTTTCTCCAACTGTCATTGCAAGAGAATCAACTTCAACTGGCTTGGCAGATACTGCGGGCTTTCACCGCTAATGAACCCGAAGGTACGGAGTAGAATGCTTTCCCGCCTTAGAGTGTGCCAGTAGCTTTCTTCTGTCACTTCTTTCAGATCAATGAAGTTTAAAAGGAATAGAGTATACAAAGCTGTCACTCCAAGAACTCGAATAGTTGTGAGCTTAACTACCTGTGCAAAGAGAATCGATGCCTTCTATCTTAGAGTAAGCAAGGGCTAGAAATCGAGCACCGCTACAGCGATTCATCTGCTCTCCATTTCGATCCATTTGCAACCTTTCTTAGGTTAATCTGATAGGTGAAAAAGCCTTTCCGAATCATCGCTCCCGGGAGGAATATCCATCTCAATCGGTTCCAAGTGGTGGTCTCATGCAATAAAGCTAGTAATTCTGATAAGTGGATATATCATATTGAATGCGTGGCACACAAACCATATCATATCACACAGGATCGGGTGAACCAATATTGTTAGATGGTTGAAACTCTTTTAATTTAGTATGATATTTATATAAGGTGCAATGGCTACAACTGGGATGATGAATAGCTAATGGTTTGATCATCCTATGATCACTGAACTTGCTGAGTGCTTGCTGCTTTTGGCTCCCGGTCTTCTTTTCTTGCCACAAGGGTCAACACTTTACTTCTCGTGATTCTTCTAGCCGTCATGCATTCGGCCAGTCTATTGTTGTCAATCTAACTAGTAATAAATAAAGACTCCTCCCTTCCCCCAGCTTGACGGAGGGCTTATTTCGAAAGAGAGTACCGCTTACCCCTTTCAGTGCAGGTTGGTGAAATGACGTACTGAGGATTCCCTCACAGTCAAGCAAGGGTATCAAAACCACTCTTTAGAAAGATAGCCTACATTGAACCAAAGGACCCACGCCGAATGAGATGTCGTATACGCAACCGTTGCAGGCATAAGCGCTGCAAACATGGCCACTTCAGCTCTTTTCTTTTCGGAAGGGAAGATAGTTCCGTCACTTCCGGGCTTAGGGCAGCTCATGACGAGCAAACCATCACCCAAGCATCAAGCAGTCTTCCACAACGGGTTAATCCAAAGCCCACAAAGCCATAAAAGTGGCCCATCAAGATCCCACCCACCAAGAGCAGGCTAATGAAGCTAAGCAGAGTGCACCAGTCCCAGCTCCGGTTCAAAAGTTGCATAGTTACGATACGTAGAGAAAGTCTTTAGATAAGGTACGGGAGTAACGTCCATTTCAAAAAGTGCAACTCTTCCAATGGGAAAAAAGGTAGCAATCTGGGGAAACTTTGACTGATAGGTTACGGAGTTGAATACTTGGAGCTAGAGCGAAGCCGTGATCCAGGAGGAAGTGCCTCAATTGTTAAGGGGAGAGTTCCCTCGACGGTACCTAAAAAGAAGATTGCCAAAGAGGCTAAATTCCTTCTACCGATTTACTCTTCAATTCTTTCTCCTTTCGCAGGGGACTATAGGGAGAAGAGAAGGCTTTCATTCACCTTACGTACTGTGAGAGCTACCTAGTTACTTTCTTACCTTGCTTACGTCCCTATAGGAGCTATAGAATTGACTTTTTTAATCTTACCGCTACTCCTTGCTTGAAGGCATTCGCCATTCACATTCAGGTCCGGCATTGAGTAATTGGTAAATTATATAACTTCCTCGAAGCAAGGAAGGGAATCCGCAGAAGGGCTTACGACGACTAGGCTATTAGATAGGGCATTACCGGGTAACTCTCAATTGAATAAGAAAAGGGGGAGCTCCGATCTTTCTCTGCGGGCATTCAAACAAGAGTTTCAGAGGGCTAAGGTAAAAGCCCTATACAGAGGATCGTTTCAAAGGGGCGTAAGCTGCCTTGAATAAGAAATTCACATCTATAGAATAGATGGAATATGGAAAAAATGCGTTCTTAGCAAGTGAATCATAGGTTTTCAGTGAGAAAGCTTAGGAAAGCAGGACTAGTGAAAACGACAGGAAGCACTATGGACTTTAGCAGGAGGCTTGAAAGCAGTTCCTTACGGAAGCAAAGTTATCAATCAGGTAAGCAAGAAGCTAAGGTGAATCCTTTTTCTATTCTAAATGGCGAACTAGCAAACCAGATTTCAAAAAGTAAGGAATAAGTTCCACCTCTCTTTCTCCTTCTGTATTGAGTGGAGAAGAGCTTGGGTTTGTAGGTCCCTTACAGTTATCCGTTTAGGGGCAAATCCTTCCAGTTTTTCTTAAGCAGTGAAGATGAGGCGAGTGTTTGGGGTACAATCTGCAACTATATAACAAAAGAGGACGCTTCTCCAGGGTGAGTAAGACTTGCTTCAAATAAAGGAAGTAGCAAACCGAAAGGATTGATGAGGAAGTTTTCATTATACACCCCTCTTATCATTATAAAAAGAAGGATTGATTCAATTACTGCTCCCAGTTCTGAAAAGTATACGTCAAAAGGGAATAAGGCTTTTTTTTTCGGAAGCTGCTGAAGCGTCTCGGAAGCTCTTACTCTTTACTATATTCCTATAGTATAGGGATAGGGAGGGAGGAAGACTTTTGAATAGGCTTTTTTCCTCTTGAAAGAGCTAGTGAGTTCCGGTCGGTTTGAGTGCTCTTGGATGGGGTTCTCTGCTATCCAGAGGAGGGCTAGGGGTTTTCCAATTCTAAGCTAAGCTCCTGCCATGGTTTTTGGAGAACAAAGCTAAACCCTTATAGTTGGCGTGCTAAGAGCAGCTTATTGAAGTGCTAGTTTCGATCTAGCTCCAGTGGGAGTTGCTCAACCATTTCCAGATGAGTTCGTTTTCTGCTTGTCTCTCTCAATGTGTGTCTGCGAAGGCAAAGGCAAGGGGAGTTTTCCGAGTAAAAAAGGAGTAAGCCAGCCAGTCCTTCTCTTTCCTTGCGAGCCAATCTTTGCCCTCTTTTTTGCTAAACCAGTTCCAGTCTTTTCACCTTCTGCCTTTGCTGCTGGTGAAGGTAGTGGTGGGGATTTTTTTCTATGGTAGGGCTATATAGAATAGATCTTGGTTGACACTAGGATAGCTCTTCTTGTCGCTTCTTTCTCTTTTCGTTTCTGCGAGCCATTTCGAGTCCTTAAAAAAGCCCAACTGCAGAATCCATATTTATGTTGTCGATGTTTTGACTTCTTTCCAAGCCGAGTCAACAGGCCTAAACTCTTTCTTTCCGGAAGGAAAGTCTTGATCAAATGGGCAAGGCAGGATATCAGCAGTTCCATTGCCAGTTGGAGTTTTAGTGGAAATTACTCTTTCTTACCTTACGAAATCAGCTTTCAATCCAGCAGGAATAGCAGGTTACAGGGCAATCTCTCCTGTGAGCAAACAAAGAATTGAGAATCTATTACATCTTACTTGTGCCTGTTAGCATCTTAGTGGCTAGCTTCAGCTTTCTTATCTGTACTGGACTATTTTGAATTAGCATCTTTATAGTTTCATCCGATTCCAGATGGAGTTGGAGTCCTTCCTGCTAGTGCTTTGCCTTCCATTTACAGGGTTGGAGTACTATTAGTTGCCTATGGTATGGATAAGTAGTCTTTGTTGCCTATTCAATCGCAGAATAAAGAGAAGCTTATACAGTAGTATATGTGTACCTTACATATCCTGCAATTCCTTATGCCTTCGATCGAGTTGGAGTTTCATGCCTCACATACAGTGCTAGTTTCCTATAAGGCATTGGGAGTTCTCTCTCTGAATCCAGTGGCAGTTTCTTTCCTGGAATGAAAGCTTTGACCTTTAAGGAGTCCCCTATATAAGGAGGCAGGCCAGCAAGACAGTTAGAGATGAGATGTCAAGACAGCCAGTGGAAAGATTTTCACCTTATCCAGTACCAGTTGCAGAACCTTCCCCTTTTTCCGGGGTTTGAATTCCAGTTTGAGTGGAAGGTGGGTTATCTATTCTCGTCGTTTTTCTTGCTTCTACCTATCCCTTACGATCCCACTTTCTTTCCCTATTTTACTGTACCGTAAGAAAGTCTAAGGGTGTAAGCCCCTAAGGCAGTCCTAATAGACTATCTTACCAGGCCAATCCTAATTGAATGCACCAGTGCCTTCTTATCCAAGCGAGCCAATAAGAGATTTTTCTGGACATCAGACTAGAAAGCAGTTTTTTATACACGAGAGCAGTAGGCTATCTGGACTGTCCCATTAGAAAGAAAGCCAGCGGAAAAAGTTGAAAGCATTATCTTACTTAAGTAAGTGAGATAAAAGGGAAAGAAAGAGACTTGACTTTGGTAATAAAGTGGGCAATAAGGAAGTCAAATAGACGGGGTTATAAATCAAAAGTGGCTTTCTCGGTCTATCAGTTTAAAGCTTGAAGGCAGTAGTTATATTATAGCTAAATCTTTCTATGTCGATCTAGGTGAGCGAAGACGGTCTTCTCTGCCAGTTATCTTGCAGCAAGTAGCAAGTTGGTTCAGTGCGAATTCCTTTCTTTCTTTTTTCATTCTCCCCTCCTGGGGGCTTACTTCCCCCTTTATGGAAGGAGGAGACAGATAGATTAGAGCGGGTGAGACAATGTCCCTTACCACAATAAAGGATTCGGACTGCGCAGACACCTCTTCACGTACCTCCGCTGCTTACCCAATGCCTGACTTATACCACAATAGAACTCAAGGCAATAAGGCAAGAAGAAAATTAACTTCATGAGTTACAAAAGATCAAATCAAGCCTACGACTTAAAGAAAACTATCGGGAATGGGAACACAACCACATAAGCCACTTCCCAGACTGCCAATCCTTACAACAAGAATTTCAATTTACAATTGAAAAGGCTCTTCCCACACCCACGGCAGCTCATCCAGGGAAGAAAGAAAAGTCAGCACTTGCTTCTTTTTCTGGTACAACAACTAAAGCAAGAATCAAATGTTTTAGAGCCTTCTTGACACACAAGAGTGAGTCACTTCATTCGGAAAAGAAGAAATTTGGAGGGAAAGCAGTTAATCGCTATCTCTTGTTTGCGCCTTATCCGGGCTTAGCTGAATATCCACTGTGAGGGGGATATTTCCATTCTAGTAGTATTCCCTGCAGTTCAAAAAGCACTTTTTTTGAATTATTAAGGCATCTGTGCCTACAAGCCACTACGTTCTTCTCGACATAAGTCTTCCACTCTCCTCTCCCTACGGTCGAGCTGCTCCGCTCCTTGCTTGCTTATAATGTAATATTGTGTGAAATGGTAACTAATAGTGAGGTGACTAGGCATGTACTTATTAGGTTTCTTAATCTCTGTCGATGTAGATTGTATTTCTTTTCTTCTTCTATGTCAAGTGGGTCGAAGGATTCCATTCTAGCTGCCCACCATTTCCTTTGATGAGACGCTTCAGATCTGTACGATGTGCTGCTTGCTTCGGATTCAAATCCATCAGTTTGTAATGCAGCCATGAGATCCATATCTATATGCCCCCCTTTCTGTAAATGCCTTACCGTCCGCTGACATGCCTGATTGTCTGGAAAAAGAAGGAGCTACTTTAGGGGGTGCCCTCTTTGGAAGGTCTTGAGCTTCTGTTCGCCCAATTCTATAAGATGAACTAGGGGAAGGTCTGTCTATCGGAACTCGTCTCGACAAGAATGATATGAGCTGCTTTGCCGGTTTTCGAGGGAATGAGACATAGAAAGGGCCTTTGCCATGCAACTGCACCTTGCTCTATCGTCAAGTTGCTGAACATCGCGTTTTAAAAAAAAAAAAGCAAAAGTCGAAAATTGAAGCCGGTAGCAGCGTGAACCGGTCAAATACGGGATCGCAAAGCTCTCAAAAGGGCTTTCAGTCGTTTACAAGGAGATGGACATAAAAACTATCCCCCGCATTGGAACGTGAGCAAGGCTCCATAAAGTATAGTTAAGCTAGAGGAAGGCGCAGGTAGTTGGCCTTGTTTTCGCCTACCATGCTATGTCTTGATCTCATGGGGCAGTTAGCATCCTCACCTCAGCTGGTAGCTTTAGCTATTAGCTCTTGTGGGTGGTAAGTAAGATATAGACTTTTTTTTTCGACGAATCCCCGGCAATAAGACGTCGAGGGTGCAGAAAGCTCGTTGCACCAAAGCATTGCCTTTTCAAATAGATTGTGCCCAGTTAGTCCAATAGTAGAGATAGTCACGAGCACAGAATAAGATGGTCTCGAATACGGTGTTAATTTTATTAATTTCCTGCTCCACTGCTGATAGTTCGTCCCGGTCAACTGGATCAGATGAGTTCATAGAAACCGCTGGTGTTACAACTCTTCATAGTGCCATAACTCTTACGAGCTTCGGTTTTTTCAAATTTCCATTAATCCCCGTGTAAGATACAAGGATGCTCTTTATTTTGCTTCGTATCCGGTATTGGCAGTAAGGGCATGCCTTACTCCTAACCCTATCTATCTCATTAATTGAAAGGCACTTTTGAGCAATTGTTAAAGATGCCTAGGGCTTCTACAGCTGGAGTTTAAGTTCCCAAACGAGCATATTATACATCATCTTCTCCCCCTGCTCCGTGTGAATATGGATTCTTCTAGCTCGGATAGCAATAGCAGCTCAAGGGTATTAAAATATTACAACTCTTTCAGTGCTTAACTTGAATTCAAATCATCTTGAAGGAACAATCCCAACTGAGCTTGGCAGGTGCACAGAGCACTTACTACATTTTTCCTTTGAAATAACAATCTTAAGGGGCCTATACCAGAGAATCTTGCTTGCTGACTTGGCTCAACTACAATGCCTAGTTCTTTATCAAAATAATCTATCCGGGTCGATTCCTTCCAAGTCATCTTTCTATTTTTCTCAGGTTAATATCCCTTATCTGAGCTATGCTCAACATCGTGGAGTTTTTGATCTGTCTTACAATAGGTTGTCTGGGACCATACCTGATGTGTTGGGGAACTGTGTGGTCATGGTAGATCTTTTGATAAGCAATAACATGCTTTCTGGATAAATTCCAAGAAGGCGAATGCACTGAGAGTACCTCACCTTATTAAGACCATGTATGTTGGGAATTAGAATCAGTCTTGCTTCATCAAATTGATTGAAGGGAACTACCCGGGGGAACGCTTTTTCAAGAAGAATAACCATGAAGCTAAGGCCCGGCTTGGCACTGTGACAGTGGTTGAAGATGATGATGAAGCCGGTGTTGGTTTTGTCTCAGCAGAGTGCCAACGTGGATGGGACGCCGGGGACGGTGCCCCTTCCTCTTCTTGTCCGAAGTAGAGTGGTGAAGTCCAGTTGGGGCTAGACGACATTGATAGCTGAGTTTCCGTGGTAGGATACAAGGCTTGAAGTGTGGGTCTTGGGCAGACGTCCTCCACTGGTACAAAGGCTCATCCAGTGAGTGATGACACTGACGAGTCAACTGCATAAGGGTATTGATGAGACACTCAACTCATTCTGAAGGCTATAATAGATATTGGTTAAGCTCTTCTGGCTGAATCCGACTCTGGCCTGCCCTTTTGCTAGCTTTTTTCATTATGCTGGTTCCACTACTGCTTATGCTGGAAATCTCTCAACACCGTCAATCCACTTGAAATAGATGCAATGCAGCCCCTTAAACAGTGTAGTGTGAAAAGGCGGTAGTTTGAAGAAATGGCTGGAAGATAGGGTTATCGAGCTACCTTCTGTGACAACTGCCCCGACTGCTGAAGACGAGAAGCATTCGCGATTTTGTATCTTTCCTGGATATATTTATGAATCTTCCTTGACTTAAAAGCTAAAGCTGGATGGAAGGATTTTTTTCTTTTTTGTTTTGCCCATTCGAGTGTTCTTTGACGATGACATTATAGGCACCAGACCCTCGGTCTGTCTGTGCTCTTTCGAATGATCGGGTTTCAACGGCAAGCAGCTAGGGAAGCATTTATTCCCAAGCGATAGAGCTTGGAGTTCATATTGATACCTTAGTCCACTTCGAAATAGAAAGATACTAATAATGGAAAAAGATATGCTCTTGAACTCCAACAGTAAATTGATCAGTTACTATCGGCCAATGCCCTATCCATACTGAATAAAGTCCGAAAGGAGCTGGTTTGATAAAGCCAGGTTTCATAAAAGCGAAAAAGAATTCCTTCTCTTGTCGGAATGGGAGCAGCAATTTCACTTGCATCTGCTTGGACTGCTTGAAAGCTTTTTCCTCGCCTATAAGAGTTGGAAGAAGTCGTAACTAAGTAAGTATGCACGCCCGCGAAGTCACTTCCGACAATCATTCTCTTTGAGTTGATGGATCTTTAAAGAAAACCAATAGCGATGACCAAGTCCACTCTTTTTTCTTTTTCCTTTACCTTCTTTTTCTTTAGCTTTCCTTTACCTCTACCTTTACCTTCTAGAAGTAAAGTACTGTACGGAATAGGTAAGTAGTACTTTGAAAAAGCTCTTCCTTCTGTGGTTCGGGTTGGCCTTTTGTAATAAGTAGCACTTGACTTCCTTAAGGTTACAGGTTCAAATCTTCTATGTGCTTCTTTGGTTCGGAGAGTGCACTTCTGAGCCAAAACCATGCCATGAAGCGCGTTGGAGCGGGTTCGAGCCCGTGATGAGCCATTTTCCATGGAAAAGGAAAAGAAGTAGGATGAAGGTGATAACGGGGATAATCATTGCTGTGGTTGAGGGGGAGATCAACATTTTGACGGTTTAGGTGATCCTTCCAAATCATAAGCCTTCTCCAGTGCCTGGGTGGGTGCGCGAAATCATCGATTCTAAGTGCTAATAATATGGATTCCCTTCCCCCTTAAATCAGTAGGGCAAGTAAATTTGATCTTCTCTACTGGAGGATCCCGTAACCACTAGATTCTTTCGAGGGCTTGTCTTGGTTTGGAGATAGCTGCAGGTTCTGAAATGCAGACTCCTGGGGTCGGATGAAGGGATTCGAAAGACAGCATGGATCGGGGGAGGGTCAATTTTTCTATTGATCGAGAAAGCTTGGGCGGGCCCCCAACCATCAGCACATTCTAAGATTCAGATGACTAATTGGTTGGGAATCATGAATTATCACGTCTTGACGGTCAGTACAGAATCTTGCTCTACCCATTTTTCTTCTTTCCCTTTATTAGTAAGTAGTCAGGGAGCTAGACGAAGATCGACGAGTTGTCTGCTTTGTGATTTGCAAACGGGTTTACCGTCATCCCCGAACAATTTGGCTGGAGTTTCAGAGGGAGAAAGAATCAGCTCATGATGCATGGAAAGTAGGGGAAGAGTCTGATTCAAAAGCGTCTGTGATAGATCACGTCGAACTGAAGCACTTAAGAAAGAAGCTGATAACTTTTGGTTGATTTGATACTTATTCTGACACGGTTCATAAGGTCACAGCACAGACATAACCCGGAAATGCCCTACCACTATGGCTCCCCCTTTTCGCTCGTCCTTCAGGGGAAAGATGACTTCTGTAATGAAGGATCTAGACTTAGATGGGACCAAGCCTATTTGTACCGTTACGTTAGAACGACCGTAAAAGCTGCTATGAAAGTGAAGTTTTCCAAGTTATAGTTAAAGGGTTAAGTCAAGGAATGGTGACTGCCTTCGATAGGCTGGCTAAGGTGGGTCCCAAGGGTTGGTCTAAGGAGGGCCTCTATAGGCATTCTCCGAGGAGTGAGACCTTAGGTAGAGTAAATACAGCTCCTGATTGGCCCAGGATAGAAGACCCTAAATAGGACTTCATTAGACACCTTAGGAAGAGAAAGAGAGGGAGAAAGTGAAGGGGTAGGGCGAGATGAAGTTCCAAGCACGCTCGTAAAAAGAAGAAAGAGAAGGTTTGAGATTGGGAGAGGTTACGAGGGAAAGAGTTAATAGGGTGTATACTTCTGAAAAGTAGGATTCTCCTTTACATTTGGTTTAGTAAAAAGTCGTTTAAGTAGGTTCAGTACTAAGTGTAGTCTACTAAGTCAACTAAAGGTATCGATAGTAAGAAAGTCTCCTTACCTAGTAACACAGTCTCGTTTGAACGCATCTGAGACCCAGTAAGAAAGTCTCCTTAGAACGCATCTCAAAGCAGCTAAAAGGGAGCTATTAGGCTCCAAAGAAGCTATTTATCCCGGACCGGAAAAGCACCTATTTGTCCTTCAATTAGGCTCCAAAGCAGCTAAAACCTAAAAGGTTGCTATTTGTCCTTCAATTAGGCTCCAAAGCAGCTAGCTATTTGACCTTCAATTCAAGACATTCGCAGACTCCTTCTCTACATATTCGATATGTAATTACGAGAAAAGAGCAAGAAAAGAGGTTTGTTCTTCACCTAAAAGCTATAGAGATGTGCCATAAAGATTCTTTATTACAGATTCAAGTAGAAGTATAAGGAAGGATGTGTTTAACAGGGGTAATATGAAATTACATTTACAGTGTGATAAGAGCAAGCCTTTGAAGGAAGATGGTTGGGTCCCGCCTTTAGCGGTTTCAGGTAAATTAAATAAGAGTGAGTTTGGGCCTATGCCATAAGCGAACGTAAGCAAACGGCAAGAAGATCAAATAGGCTCCTTTTCTAGCTTCCTAGCCTTAAGGTTTTACCGAAAGGAACTGATCTTTCCGCAATAGGGTAATTAAGGTTTTTTGACCGTAGATATTGAATAGAAAGAAAGTAGAGCGACGGAAAGCCAAAGCCTGAAAGAAGGAAGCCGGCTAGGTAAGATGATTCACTAAGCGCAAGGAGAAGGAAAAGTAGGGCTTGGACCTAAGCTAAGGAATTGACTTTTGACTTAGTCTTCTATAAAATATATAGAACTCACTCGCGAAACAAAAAGAGAATTGGGAAAGAAGGCAAATCCCCTCCGCTGTAAGTACTTTTTGCTTAGAAAGTCGGTAGAAAAGACTTTGGTTCTTGGTTCAAAGAAGGGGAATAGAGGGTTTACGGAAAGACAAGAAAGCAAGAAAGAAAGCAAGCAAGGGGGAAAGATTCGAGGTAAGAAAAGGTTTAGAAAGGACAAGCAAGCAAGAAAGGGTAAGAAAAGGGATAAGATTCGGTTTTGAAAGCTAATAGAAAGAGATGTTTACGCAAGGACAAAGACAAAGACTAAGGTAACGATTGGAGCAAAGACTAACGAAAAGATGGGGTTTCTAATCGTTAACCCGAAAAGATAGGTTTCGGGTAGAAAAATAGGTTTCGAATCACCGAAAAAGATAGGTCAACCTTAAAGAACTTTTCTTTCCGCAAGAGAATAGGTTGGTTAAGTTTATTAGTTTACCGTAGATATTGAATATAGAAAGTAGAGCAAGGGAACTGGATAAATAGGGCTTGGGCCTAAGCTTAAGCTAAGGAATTCAGTTTTGACTTCGTCTTCTATATAACTCACTCGCGAAACAAAGACATAATCGGGAAAGCAAGCAAGACGCCTTGCCAACGGGGTTCATTACCATTACTTGACTGAAAGGAGGAATGAGAGCAGACGAGAATAGAAACTAACTCTCTCTCTCTCTGCGGGAAAGAGCCGGTGCTCTAGCCAGAATGTTTGCAAGTGAAGCAGAAGGGTTTTTTAGAATGTCACCGGGCGTGCTATTCTAGGTTTTTTCTTTCCGGAAATTAACTGTAGCAGTCGTAAGGTGCAAACCCTTTCTGACTTTCTCAAACCTGCTTTTTTTTAGCCCACGAATGGGATTTATCTTTTATAGGATAGGTGAATCAGGTTTTCTGTGTAATCTTAGGAGATTCGTTTCCCCTTTATTTAAAAACTACTAAGTTTTAGATAGGGATCGAACTAGCTTTGCGCCACCCTATCCCGGTGCAAAAAAGTATTCCCTAGCAGTACCTACTGTTGTGTCTTCGGCATCGAAAGCAGCAGCAGTCACCTCAAATGGGTTGGGTTCGCTCGAAGTCGTCGCGAGCCCTACGTTTGAAGCTTCAACACAGTCCTTAGTATTAGTAGCTCGTTGCTACAACTTCTCTTTGGCTCGCCCCTCTCTCTAAAGGGGCTTACTCACTTCACTCGCTCTTGTTCAGTAGCGCTTTCTTCATTCTTTAGATAGCAAGCAGCGCGAGAGCTCTGAACTTTCTTTCAGGTCTTTAGTTCCAGTCGAATCGCGAGCTTTGCTCGACACTGCTAGCGAAGCTCTACGACAGAGCATTTCCATTATTTCAATTATAGAACCAACTGCTCTCTCTCTTTCCGGCTTAGCCTACCGCTCCGTGGGCTTCTATCCCCCTGGTCGTATTCAAAGGATCTCTCAAGACCTTCTTCTGGTATCACAGCCTATTCTATCCTCCTCAACCTCTTCCTACTGAGGGGTTCAATCCATTGCCAACTACCCTCTCCCACTTACTCCCATAAAGTAGCTTGCTCTCTGTCACCACTGTCGAGTCAGAAGGGGCTTCCTTGAAGCTTCGCTGCCTTTGCTTTCGCTGGATCCGAAAAGACAATCGTAGAGAAGAGATTCTTCCGGATGTTCAAATCGGGATTTCATAAACCAAGAGCCAGAGCAGGTTTAACCCCCATCCCACTACCCAAGCTTTTGGTGCTGCTAGAAAGCGTTCAACCGGCCAGATCTACTGAATCAACAGAGTCGACTAGATCGAGATCATAATCTGAATCATCGAGATCTTCATCCCTATCACGATCACCAAATTCAACATCCTTACTTTCCATGGCCAACATGGGACCCCTTAGATAAGAACGACTATCTACTTAATGATGCCCATAACCCTTAGGTGGCTGCTTATGCCCGCCGGTCCTAATCTCCTGAGCGGGATAGAGTCCCAAAAAGAGAGTCTCTTGACTCCCGTTTACTACCTCTTTCTACTGTCTTGTACCCTTCACATGCTTTCCTTCAAACTCAAACTGACTCTATTTCATTCAAATCGTCACTTCCGAACCCGATTCTCGATCCTTTTTCCAGGTAGACTTTTGACCTATGAGTAAGTTTCAGTCTTTTGACTAATGAAAGAAGTGCTTTGTCGCTCTGCGAAAACCGTTTTCTGTCTACGAGCGCCTGTCTGTCTGCCTTCACGAACGTCTAGTAACTCACTAGCCCTAAACCGTAACTGAAAGACTCTCTTTTCCAACCAAAGCCGCCATCCAGATTCAGAAGCGGAAGCGGAAAGAGTTTACTGAAGAGGCTTTCATCTAGGTCTCTCTAACTAGAAAGAAAGAGGGGATCAAAAAAAAAAGCTTGAAACGAGTATTGCCTTACTCTAAGAAGTAAGCTAGTAAACTACCTTCAGCGATCACTGATTCAAAGAAGTTCATCTTTTCCCTCATCATCTGGAATATACTTTTCTTTTCCCTTGTCTTTGTTGGCTTCTTCCCCACCTCAAAAGAAGACGGCAGCTCAGCCTTACGAGTTCCCTTCTTTCATTTCAATAGATGCGTCAGTTCTAGCTTTTGAGTTGTGCATCTAGTGAAAGTAGAGTAGATGCCAAGCTAAGATAGCTAAGTAGAAGGGAAAGCAAGAAGTTCGCAGAAGATATCCTTGTCTCAGAATCAAACCTAGTCTCAGAAGATTGCTTCCTTGCAACGGGCTGTGCCTAACAACATCAATATCTTCCACTCTCTCATATACTCTTTCTAACTAAGAAGAAGAAAGAAAAGTCTTTCCGGCTTGACTGGAGGACTTTTTGGACTAAACCACTTGCGCTGGCTTACTGGGCTCTCTCCTTACTTCCCCTGACTTGCGGTTTAAAAACCGCTTTGCTACTGGTTCGCATGAACCTTGAGTTACTTGCTTTACAGGCCTACTACTTGAGACTATGGGGCTCTCAATATAAGATTATCGAGGCAATGGGTAATACGAAGACTTCAATCGTTCACTCCTTACTGGATTGAGAGCGGGCCCCTTAGGTCAGACTTGATGGCGTGCTTACTTACCGCAACTTGCTCTAACTCGCTTGACTCACAAGAGAGAACGAGGGCAGATCCAATCCGGGGTCTCTCTTAAAGCAGCCAACTCTCTAGGGAAGACGACTAGCTAGATGGTCAAAGAAAAGAGTCTGAATTCGAACTTGTTGACGCCGCAGATTTGTGAGCTGAGAAACCCGCGAAAGAGGATGGGATAGCGCTCCCTTGGTTGCTGATTGGACCTTTTCTCCCTTGGGTCACATTTCATCTAGAAAGGCTTAGCAAACTAGGTATCGTGCTTCTCCTTTGCTCGGACTCTTTTGATCACCACTTGGAAGATCGCGGGAACGGCTCAGAACTGCCAATAAGGCAACGAAAAACCCCTATCTCCAAATCCAAGGTAAAAAACCCACCGGCGGGAAAAGCTTAATACCCAATCGGGAAAAGAAATTGGTTAAGAAGGTGGTAATTGAAAAAGGCTTGCTTAAGGGAGTTCTGGCTCAACGCCCATTCACTATGGGTGCCAGCCCTTACAGGCTACCTACATCCAGGGATCACTACGGCACGTGACGCAACGTCCTCTACGAAAAGAATTCAGAATTGGTCCGCAGCGCATACTGCATCCGTCCCACCCCTATCCGAAGAAAATTAGGCGGTTGTTGGAAATACGGAGGGGGCCGCTGGTAAAGTGGGAAAGAGGAACTGTATTGATAAAGTCTACCACAGTTTCCCGATAAGGGAAAACAGATGTTGATTGACAAGCAACCATTTCCCAAGACCGCACAAGCAGCGCCGGTTTCTATTCATGACCACTCCCGAATCATAAGGTGAACCTACGGTTACACCGTAGACTTTGAAGTTGCCCAAGAAGTCTTTGATCGCTTCAGGGAAATGGGTGTGCTGAGACCAGTCACACAAGAACCATCTTCTGCAGTCTCGCGCAGTAATAGATAGATCTCTTTCCGGAATTGGATAAGTCGGACAGATAATTACATAGATAAGCACAATCTCGCTTTGAGATGACACGCCCAAAGACTCCTCATCCTCCTCCCATTCTGGGGATCATACACCAAAAACTCCAAGCCGATAAAATATAGGACCCTTGAGTGGCCGAATGCCCACAGAAATCGAAACTAACGGTTTTGCAAGCTTCCATCCTTGAAGAGTCACAGGAGCAAGCAAGCGAGGAAGATATTTCTATTTAGAGAAAAGGCCCCCTCTTTCCGTCCGCTCTTCCCTAAGTGAGCGAATTGCATGTAAAGATCCGTAGGGGCTTATAGTTTAATTGGTTGAAACGTACCGCTCATAACGGTGATATTGTAGGTTCGAGCCCTACTAAGCCTACCACCCCTTCTCTTCACCCGGCAGTCGAAGTCCCCGCGGATCTCAATGACGCGACGGCACCTGGAACCACACTGCTGCCGCGCGCTTACCACTCACCCACGCTCTTGCAGCATGCCCTTCGGGCAATACGGCTTTCGTGCGAAGCAGCTGAGCGTCTTCGATCACTATATTCTCGCGATAGCGAAGGTTTAACAACGCAGTTACGGCTTTAGGCTTTCGCTCTTCGCCTAAAGTCTTATTGTTTTGTTCTCGAACAACGATCATTCATTACGGCCGGCCCGACCAAAGACTTCAAGCCCGGCCCCGGCAAGCTAGATTATGGAACTGATCTGACCGAACTGGGTCTAATGGAACAAGATCTCGATCTCAATAAGGAATTGGAATCAGGAAGGCCCGGCAAGAATCAATACGATAGCGAGGTTGAGCAGTAGCGAGGGGCGATAACGAGGGCGTGGTTCATCCTCTAAGATAAAATAGATAGATGCGAAGGTTCGGATCGAAGTTCTAGGCCCATGAATCTCGAGAATCAAGCGTGGGGCTTGAAGACCCTACCGCATTCCGGCCCCGGGGCCTTCAATTGGTCCTTTCTCTCTCCTCTTTCACCAATGAGTGGTGAGTTTCCTTTCTCTCCTCTAGGTAGGTACCTCTTGGATGTAGGACTTTGTTCCAACAGCTGCCACACGTGAGATCCTGATCGTCTTCTTCCCGGCGGGGGAAAGATTCAAACCAGGACCGGATAAGGTCAAACTCTGGGCGGGCTGCCAGGTTTCGCCTACGCTACGCTTTCACAAGATTTTTCCTTTTTTGTTTCCAGAGGAATGGGCTTTCATTCCTGGGACCGCCTCGTCTATGTACTCGGCGCCCCCCCCCGATTGCTTGAAGATGCACGCGCGATATGATAAAGGGGCCCTGGGGAGGAACCAATGAAAAGCCAGGGTAGAGCCTCGGAGCCGGCCCAAGCGAAGATCGGCATGGGGCCTGTTTGCTTCAGGCTCATCAACATGTCGGACCACAACCGGGCAGGAACCCTCCATTCCGCCTGAAGCTCGTCTTCAAAATGGATCTAATTGCACTTCACGCTCTGCCTTATTTACGTCTTTCGCCACCCAGAACTTGGCTGAACCATCAAGATAGATGGCAGCCGTATTCACCGACGTCTCCTCGGACTACGTCCGACAAGCCGCTCCATATCCAAAAAGTCTTCGATCCTTAGCATCTCGGGTGCCAACGAATGCCTTTGATTTCGCTTGATTCGAACCATCTCCGTCGAGCCTCTTCGACGGCACTAGCCTACGGGTTCTTCCCACTAGCCATGGCTTGGCCTAACCTTTGGCTCTGATACCACTTCGGCGCTAAGTCCTTCAAGCCCACAAACCGCGGCACCCTGTTAAGGGTCCGATGTAGCAGAGTAAGCTGAAAAAGCCCTTTCTATCTTATCTATCTTATTTTATTAGTAAAGCCTAAATAAGGGGTCTCGCCAGCTGCCACGGCCCCTTCAAAAAGGCCCAGCATCCATGAGGTATAATCTGAGCATTCATAAATGTGAATTAGTAAGAGTTCATGGATGGAAAGTAAGAAGCCATTCCTTGTATGGATTTGCATTTTAAGGGTCTGCGTAGACGGCTATGCCCGGAAGAGAGGGTGAATCCCCAACTCGTTTGGAAGGCTTAGTGGATCCCTTGTTACTATGGAGGGGAAGTCTTACAAGACAGCCGTCAGCGATCAGGATGTATAGGGGAACTCGTTAGGGAAACTGCATCTTCGAAGCAGCATCGAATTCCATTGATTATGGCTTCAAACTGAAAGCTATCAAGCGACGAGAAAGAGTGCCCTCCGGCTAAGGTAAGGAGGAATGAACGAAAAAGATGCCCCACTACGAATGTCCACGGGGGAACGCAAGACGGAGTCCCTCCAACGCCAGAGCAAAGGAATCTATAGTTTAGAATGAAAAAGGGGATATGCTGCTAGGGTTGTTGGGGAAGGTAAGTGATGAAAAAGGGGTTTGTTACCTGGACTTGCAGCAGAATGCACCTGTGCGTAGTCTTTTGAGATAGCCAAAGTGCTATTTAGCCATGGGAAGTGGGGAAGTAAGCAGACTAGGAATCCCCGTAAGTCATAAGCCGATTCAAACGAAGAATTATCCACCGAATCGTTCCCTTTGATTAAATTGCAAGGGAAGTTTGACTTTCTTTTGATGTCGCTGCGCTGAGAGTTCTCTTATTAGTTCCCCCCAAGCCATCGGTAAATGTTCATATTGCTGCTACGTTTACGAAGACGAGGCAAGAGATGTTTGCTGTTGATCTCGCCTTCTCGCGAATTAGTGTTTCCAGAAGTAGCAGATTCGGAAACCGAAGATGGCTAGCGTAATTAATTTGGAAAAAGAAAAAAGAAATTCATCACACGTTGGAGAATATTAAGAGCTGATTCGGTAATATAGATAACTCCAGATTTATCGGACTTTATCGCAGTTTCCCGATCGGCTAGCGGTTCAGAACTAAGAATACATAGAGGCGAGCTCTCTTCCACGTAAACAAGGTAAGGGACCGGAAGAAGGAACGGAGGAAGTTCGATTATTCTTATTCTTTCATATTGAAGAGGATCCGCTTCAGGTTCTTCCCGCTCATATCCTCTAACACAGATAGATAATATGAGCGGTAAATCTCCCTCATGCCAAAGAATGCGGAATGCCCTATTCCTATACCTAAAAACTCTTCCCTGCCTACTTGACTAAAAAGCTTTAGGCTAGGCTATCAGCCTTCTCTTCTCTGATAGTTCATTCCACCGAAAAAAAGAGTTCCTGTATTCAACGTAAAGTCAACTCTTTCATCTCCTATTGCTCCTAAGGAATGAGATTAGCTTGATTACGTCTACTTCCTCGTCGGCGAATCTACAACATATGCTATACTTCTAGACCTGGGACCTTTTAGGAGATTGGCTTTGCTCAACTAGCCATTGTATTAGTAGCTGTTCTGAAAGAACCTCGCTAGATAGTAGCTCTTTAACTACATGAGTCTTTGTTATGCCATTGGCCTTACCCTTACAGGTTGTTCATGAATGGGAGTAGTAGGACCCTTTTGGAAGAGCTATTGGGTATGTCACACAGGTTACTTACCTATAAGTCCTTCTTTTCTGGCTAGGAAGCATATGAGAATGCTGAAACCTCTTTCTGTTACGACTAGTGCGAGTTGCTCGTCTCTTTCTCTATCACTCTCTTTTTCTCTTCTCTATCACTGCTTAAGCAGCTTACCTCTCTATCAGAGCTTAACCTCTTTCCCATTTCTCTATCAGAGCTTACCTCACTGCTTACCTTTCTTTCTCTGCCCTATCCCCAAGATCTCAGTTTGTTGCACCAGGAACCGATTTCTCTTTCGAAAAAAAAGAGTTGGAAGGCGGTCTCCTAGGTTTCCTCTTATCAGCCTTCTTGGAGGCATGCCAACAAGGTCTCACGATGAGCCACTCGCTTAGAGTTCGGTGCGAGGATCAACCCCCTTCCTTCAGGCTAGTTCAGCTCTAGATAAGAAAGCACCTCAAAGCATCGCAATAGACGCAACAGCAACCTGCACCCACCGGTACTTTTCCTTGACTTCTGTCGGTCCCCGAAAAAGTTTTTTTAAAAAAGTACGAAACTCTCAAGCTGAGCTAGATCTAGGCTGCAGGAGTTCTACTCAGAGCGGCCAAGCTCACTTCGCGCCAAAGCAAGAATCTGCACGCTTAGCCGCATTGTTCATCTTGACAGGGAAGGAGAAAGGAAGGCTATGAATTGAGCTAACGCCCTCTGTAACCCAAGGAAGGGGGTAAGCAATCAAAGGAGACTAAGAAAGTACAAGCACCTTCGGACCGAACGGACGCTCTCTCATTAGACCGGAGAAAGCTTTGACTCAAGCAAGCCAGAAACGAATCCTGGGCTTTCTTCTCTTAGACGAAATTGAATAAGAGAAGAAAGAAGTAGTCCCGGAAAGAAAGGGGCAGGCCCAGAAGAAGAGAAGATGCGATCTATAATTACCGATTTACTAATAGTATTCCTTACTATCGAGGAGATCCCGGCGATTGATTGTTAACCTAAAGGGTGAACTCATAGACCGTATGTCCGTATTTGACGCCGACCCCTTTCTTTTTTGGAAAATATATAGCTTATCATTAGGGAAGGTACTCTACATCGGAACGGGGGCGAGTTAAGCCTGAGATCCCTGGGGAAAAAAGCTGCAGGAATTGAACGAAGCATTTTATCCCTGCATTCCGCCAGTTGAAAAGATGAAAGAGTTTTTATAATCTTGTTTTGGCGCTTCCCCTAATTGGATGTTCTAAGGTGAAAAACCAATAGGTGCTCGGAAGCCTGAATTCGTAATCAAGATCCCTCACTTATCTACCCGATAGGGGATAAAAGCTTACCTGAACCCCACAAGCAGAGACCACAGCCTATCCTCTTTCCATCAAATTAAGAGGAGTTTGATCAAGATCACAGGGCACAGACCAATGGGTAAAAGCGTCCTTCTTTTCGCCCTTCCTTTAAAGGAAAAGGGCTTTCTATTATCTTCCTTATCTTATGGAATAGACTCCTCTGAAAACGCCTTCGCCCTTATCAGACAGGCCGACTCTATTATATTAGCTGGACGCCCCTTGACACCTGACCTTTTGTTGTAATTAAGATTACAGTCCTAAAATTCACTGATATGCTCCACTCAAGACCTTTTTACTATTATCTTTTTAGTCAAGCAAGTCATGGGGTCCGCCCCCGACCCATATATTTATTCAACTTTATCGGGTGTCTTGGATCATGACCCAGGCGTCTGTTCACAGGTTTGGAACCCTGCTTCTTCATTTTTTCCTGTTGATGAGGAACTAGCTTGGAAGGTGGAATCACTGCTCGGCAGAGAGGAGTTGAAGAGGTAACAGCTGTCTTAGAGGGGTGGTTTACTTCCAACCCCTACGAGGAGTGCCCAAGGTCTACCCTTCTTGAACAAGAATAGATTCAGTGTAGATGAACAGCCCACGGAGCGGTAGGTTAAGGGCAAGGAAGAACGTGCTGCTTGTAGCGTAGGCTTCTTCGCTGACTTTCTAGGCATCTTTATCTTATCTTATCTTCGTTCTATTTATATATTTATATTAGTAAATTCCCTTGTTTCAAGGCCCCCAGGAAGCATTAGAAGTTTCAACGCCGACGATTTGCCGGGATAAGAGCATGGCCCTTTGGATGGGCGGACTGACGCTAGCTTTCGCTCTTATGATAGCTACTGCCGGGAGGTAGAGATTAATGTAGAGGTAGGTAGGATTCCTTCTGAAAGAGGACCTGATTCGTGAACTATAGGATCAATAGAACTGGAAGAGGTGTCTTCTTTGAAGATCGTTTCGACTTATGTTTACTTTCTTTTCTAAGTTAACTTATCGTGAAAAAAGTCAAACTGCCACGTGGTAGAAAGTAGCTTATTTATGGTTCTGGTTGATCGCTACGAAGGGCATTCACCAACTAGTGCGTTTGGGCGCGCCTCCGACCTGCACTTTCTTTCAGTCTTAGAGGGGTTACTGGTGTCTATTCGTTATTGCAATAGGTACCAGGTTTCTTTTTTCCTTAGTTACCCAGGGGACGAAAGAAGCAGACAGCATCCCTCTATTAGCTCTTATTCATCGATTATACAGTAATAAAAGGGAGGCATAGAGGAACAAAAACCTCGGTGTGCCACTGGTTAATTTTCTTCCTTCTCTATCTCTCCTAGTCGGCAGGGACAAACGGAACAAGGTCTCACTAACTGCTGACTTGGCTGACTCACTGGGTTGGATGGATCATCGAGTCACGGAGACTTGGGCTCTCTCTACGAGCATTTCTCTTCATTACCAAAAGAGTAGCATAGAAATTTCGTATATAAGGAAAGATACAAGAATCTTTTCTTATTCATCGTAACCAAGTAAGTAAAGATTCCCTTATCACTATAGTTTATCAAAATAAACCTGGGGTATCAAAGTAGATGTCTTTCACTCTTAGCGTACTTTGGGAGAAGACAGGAACGATTCCCGGGAAGTTGTCCGAAACTTCCTATACTGATACTGAATCCGCTAAGGCAGTGGGATTGTTTAAGCAGTTACAGGGACAGATCTTCGTCTGGGTATAGGTATCGTTATTAAACTTTGAAGAAGATAATGAGTCTGAACTTTGCCTTGTTATGACTAAGACGACGAGATTCGAAATCAGTGCTACCTTTCAAAGAATTGCTTCCAAAAGGGATAAGGCGCGCCTTCCATAGAAGCGACACCTCGGGAATCCAAGATTTATGTTCCTCGAACCGCAATAAAACTGAGAAGAGGAGATTCCTTTTTAATTCACTTCCAGACTGTTCTCCATATCTTTTATATCTAGGCTTCCAAAGCGAGCAAACTAAACTAATAAAGGGCACATACTATCTTTCAACTGACAAGTATGAGTTGCCTGCCAGCACGCAACTGGGACCTCAACGTGTGCTCGACTCAGTCAAATTGGAACTGGTAGTAATGGTTTTTTAATAGAAAAACTCATTTGCAAGTCATAACCATCGCTGGCTTTCGAAGCGCTAGTGACTCAAAGAAAATCAGTACTTCCAACGTGGTATAAGATTACCAATAAGGCTAATAGCATGAATAAACAACCAAGTGTATAGCAGGTCTTTTATCACGCAACTCATAATGCATAGCCTTATGAGCCGTCAGAACGCTAGAAACATTTTCCATCAGAACCCCCATTTTAACGAAACCGTTAGCAACTCATACGCCAGTGACGCCGCGCTAACAGAGCAGTCTGCCTCTAATCCTTTGCATGGTCTCCTTACTATTCCTTAGTAAAATGACTCTACTCACTAAAGACAGAAGAGCACCAAAGTAGCCGTGAAGTTCTTCCCGGCAAAGACTGACTCAGAATCCCAAGACTAGACTGACACACCGAGATTAGCATTCGAAAGCTCAAGCAAAACGGCATTACTCATTAAGGAATGATTATAAACCTGCTATTTCAAGGTCGACTTATAGGGCTTTAATTAGTTAGAAAGACGACTTACTCCATGGGGGCAAGGCTTGACCCTTTGGTATTTCAATAGAGAAAAGAAGAACTAAGGGACGTCGTCATAGGATATGTATAATTGAGAGTGGATACGTATAGCGATGGAATCTTATCCTCCTTGCTGCACTCCTTCTTTCTATCGAACCTAGCAAGAGCTTTACTCATATCAATCAATATCGGGATTCGTTTTTTTCCCTCCTTTCCAACTACTAGAACTTCTATGCCCAGTGTTCCCCTGCGGTACGAAATAAGAAAGATGTTCCCCCATTTCCTTCGACCAGTGCTATCGGTATCAGTACCATATCTTAAAACCCTGTTTCAGCAGCTTCGAACCTTGGCTCACTTTTCTCATCGGATTCCGCTTCCTTCCTCTCTGTCTTAGTAGGGTTATCTTTATTCGTATTCCTATACCTATCTCTTTCTTTGTACCAAGACATACCCATTCCTCACTCTAAATAACTTAATATAGGATAATGACCTTCGATTTCACTTGGTTTTGATTCAAGAATTGGTAAAAGGTGGGGAAGGAATTTTTCCTTCTGCTAATAAGGAGTCTGGGCTGAAAGTCCTTCCACCTCCTTGGAATAGGAAGTATGTCCCCTGTTGTGCAATCGGTTTGGTTTGATCTTCATCCCTACCTGAGACTGGAAAAAGGATTACGGGCTACCAACAAGACCGAGGATTTCAGATGAGAGATTCGCTATTGGATAGCTGTCTACACTTTCAAGGCTTGAACTATTAAAATAAAACTACTTGAATAGACAGACCGAAAGAAGGCAAGAAAGATTCCAATCCAAAGAATCTCTTGTCCAGGATGCTTGGGGTCCTACGGTTCTTTCCTACAGGTAGGGGTACGGGATGGACTTCTCTGTCCTGAAAGCTAGCTCATACCCATGAGATCACATCACCAAAGGGCCGCAGGGTCTAAGGAATAGGTAACGAGAATGCCAGATCCGTAACATTCCATTCTAGGTCTCAGAAATCCTCGTGAATGGACAAGAATCAAGGTCAAACTTCTTTTATTTGATATTTGAAGAGTGGCAATATTGTATCTCTAGCTCGCAAAACTTATGAAAAGGGGGAGGGCCAGCCCGTTCACATGGGTTTTCTCATGGATCGGATTGGGAAGAACCTCGAGAGGAGACCAAGCCACACGTAGAGCAGGACGGGTAAGTTTTTTTCCTGTTGACAACCTGACCTTGCGATCGAAACAGACCCAAGGAAGAGTGGGGGCAAAGACCGAACGAGGATCTAGTAGAGGAAAGGAAACCAAAGTCACGGGACGACCCGCGTCTGCCTTAGGGGTTCGGCCTGCCATCAGACTGAGAGTCCTCAACCTTCCGTTCCTTTTCAAGAGGTTTTTTGGGGAGCCTAGGATGAGACAGGTGGGTTGTTGGCTTTGTCGAGAGGTCTCTTCCGCCTCTGTCTTTGCAGCCTATCCTACAGGATGGGTGGATCCAATATCCGAATGGGGAGAGTCTAGAGTGGAAACGAGCATCAGGAAGGGAAGAGTGATGGAACTGAACTAGCTTATTTTCTGTCTAGCCTTATAACTCACTATTGATCTATATGGACGGCAAGAAACTAGCCGCGGGAAGAAAAAGTGACATGGACTACTACTGAATAACAGATACTTTATCCCTTGTCTATAAAAGATACTGGCTCGAAGACAGAAGCACTCGAACGTGATGAACTTATTGATCTATAACTTGCCATTTGAAAGAATCCTTCCTCCTTACCTTTAATAGTATACATTCCATCCGGATAGGATAAGACACAGAGATGAAAGACGAATCAGAGGGGTAGGAATCGAATCAGCTCGTTGAGGAATGGTGGGACTCACTTACCTAAGATTAAGCAAAAAAGACATGGGATTGTTTGGGCGTAACATTCTTGAACCGCTTATTTACGATATTTCGAGTTGGATGAAAACAGCGCTCCTAAAAGCGCAACATCTGAATGACTGGATCTATCGTACTATATCTCTAGTCTCAGACCAGACCATAAACCTTTCTTACTTACGCAATTCCTCGATCCAATCTCGCACGAGTAGTTAGTGCTTTTTTTAAAGCCGTTAACCTGATCGACGTAAGAACCGATCTCAAGCTTGATGAGCAGCAAACCAGGCAATCTGGCTTGACTTGGATAGAGCGGAAGCATAAGTAAGCGGCATGAACCTTGTTGATCAGCGAAGGATATAGCTTCCTAAAGACCTGCATCTGGCTTGAATTCGGACTTAACTAACCCGGAAGTTTGGTTATCTGAGCTAGCCAATATTTATTTATAGCGCAGGCTGACCGGCAACAGAAAGAAAACAGGCCGAAAAGGATATCCATAGACAGGGGTTGAAGTCGATAAAGCCGTTCCTCCGTTGGAAGAATCGGGATAGCTCGCAGAGAAGAGACGAGGGTATTTTTATAATAAAAATTTCTTCTTGTTCGTTCTTCTAGCATTTCAAATCAAAAGGTCTGCGTGAAAGAGTCATTCCCAAATGTGGTGAAAGGGCTGTAGAGCAGAAGCAGGGGACAGAAAGTGTCTGAACAATCGGCCAATGTTTTCTGCTAGGTGCCAAATCAAATGTAATTAAGAGAACAAAGATCTCATCTTAGACTTAGGAAAGAAAGCGATTGTCTTAGAAATATAAGTCTTTGTCAAGAATAAAAATTCCCTTTTGATTCCAGAGATTTCTGGTCTATAGGGTTACACTTGACTTCCGTCCTGTGTCCCTTCAGGTTTTTCCGTACTCTCTCCTCTGGACTTTCTGCTTTCCTGTTTTCGGAGCTGCGAGTCAATTTGCTGTGTTCGTACAGGTTACGCGGCGGATCATATAAGGTCTACTCACGTCAAGGTCTTCCGACATCTAAAGGTTGGAAGCGCCATTCTATTCTCTTTTCATGTTTTCGCCGACTGGCATATTTCCTTTACTTTCTCATTGAAGTTTTGGTTAGCATTTCCAATTTGTTGAGTGTGACTATCCCATCCTACATTGGTTTCAGGCGGCTTTCTGGGGTAGGAGGAATTGGTTTCTGCCCACCCGGAAGGAGGGTTTCTGGCCGGTGAAAAAGAAGGTCTTTCTGGGATGTGAGATTTCCGCCCTCTTTCTGAATGAGATAGTATTGGCTTACCCACTTGCTTCCCTTCTATGCTTGGCTTCCGGCTAGCTTTCTTCATAGATGAGATGAAGGCTTCCACCGATCAGACGATTTTCACGTCTTCGAACTTCTATCTTCAGAATGTGGAAGAAAATAGACTCAAGAAAAAGACTAACTAAGAAGAATGGTCCCTTCTTAGCCCTCCTTTTCCTTCCCGGGCTTTCCATGTGGGGCCCGGTACGCGAAGGCTTCTCCTCTTCTCTTGTAGTGAATCGCGCGCTGGGACTGACCTTTTGTACGGAGCTGGAGAGAAAACTCATTGCCGAAGACCTGACTAAGGCATTTAGCTACTCGAACGAATGCCCTCATCGAATGTTCGAACTCCGACATAGAGGCGATCCTTCACCTATTGGGCAAGTCTTCTAGTTGCGTAAGAGTCTCATTTTGGCGGGAGCCCTTTCTCCCTCTCCGTATGCCTTCTTTCTCCTTCCATTGGTAAGCATTACTCCTAATCAGGTAGGGGTCTTTCGGAACGAGCTTGGGCAGTCCCGCCTTCATAACCGCAGGTGACTCCTTGGCCTGCAAGCTGGAGCACAACATGCGATTTCCAGGTGTGGAAAGAGTCCTTCTTTTTTGCTATGGTAAGCGCGACTCCTGGGAGCCTTCACTCATGAATTTCCCTTTCAGGGAGAAAAGAAGAGATAAACTCCCGTAACTCTTTCGGTGGGCCTCTTCGGGCGAGATCAACAAGACGTAGGAAATATAGTTCGCAGCTTTCGATTTTTATCATCGTCGAGGTACCAAGTCTCGAGCTTTTGCTACATCAAAGTGGATTTATACTCAGTCAGATTGAGAATCTGAAAGAGAAATTCCTGAAACTTGACTTTCCTTGGATCTCCACTATCCCATTAGAAAAGGGATGAAGGTGGATTCCTACCTGGAAGTCTCTTCCAAACAGTGATAAGTCAGTATTAGGAGTGAAGGCAGAGTCTAACGTATTCAGTTCTCTTAACTTAAAATCGACATCGTATATATCTTTGAAAACGACTCCTAGATCTCCTCAATAGGAACTGAACCTCTACGCTGGCAAGGGTGCGTATTTAACAGGATCTTTCTCGATAGGATTCATACCCCAAATGACATAGTTTACTAGCAGACCATCCCCTATTTTCTTTATAACAGAAGTGGACAAGATCAATAGTTCAGTGTGATAAGTAGTTTTCGCTATTGAATCAAGTCGGTCCTTTTGCTTCTTCGCTTGACCTTGCTTCCTATACGCAGAGGAAGATCTGTGACTTGCCCTGGTTGGTTCTCTTTGAGAAATCCTTTGAAAGTAGGAATTTCTTTTGTAAGAAAACGAAGAAATTTTTAACAAAAATGGGCTCTGCATTCCTTTCACTCCTATCAAGGTTGGTTCTAGAATACTACATAAGAAGAAGTCACTAGGGAGAAAGAGTAAGCTCAGCTAGTCACTAAATGAAATAAGTTTCCATATATAATATATCAACTCTATCTTACTATCGCTATTGAACTTTCGGTAATAGAAAGAGAGAAAGAGAAAGAAAGCATCTCACAGAGATGTCAACAGAAGATAAAGATATCTCTTCTTAATAGGATAAGATAAGGAAAAGATAGAGAAAAGTTCTGCCCAGAAAGATTCAAAATCAAATTTTAAGAGTAACATAATAGGAAGACGACTCAATAACGAGCGAATTATATTAATATTCATGAGATTCGGATTTCGATCCATTACTATTACGACCAGCGCGGTTGTAATAGAGTTTTTTTTATATATCATTAACTAAAGAAATAATAGAAAAAAGAACGATGTTAGAAGGAGCTAAATTAATCGGTGCGGGAGCTGCAACAATCGCTTTAGCGGGAGCGGCAGTAGGTATTGGAAATGTCTTCAGTTCCTTGATTCAATCTGTGGCAAGAAAACCAAAACAATTATTTGGTTATGCAATCTTAGTCTTTGCTCTAATTGATGCTATTGCCTTCTTTGCCTTAATGATAGCCTTTTTGATCAGTATTGGTTATCCGGTTTCTTTCTATAAGATTCTTTGGCTAGTGCTTGGTAGAGAAGGTCTTTCTTTCTAAACAAGGCGGAAGTACCTTGGATAGTAGCGTCCCTAATTCGATTTCTTTTTCAATATGCATTAATCGTTTCTTCCCTTATCGAGGAAAGTCTTATGAGAATGATGGAGAACCCCGGTGCTGAAATAAATTTGAATTAAAATGAGATCCCGGAGTTGTTCAGCGAAGAAAAAAGAAAGGAGGACATAAGGGACGCCTTTCAAAGGTGGAATAGTGGGAGGCAAATCCCTCCTCAGACCCTCCAGCAAATCTTTGAAATGGAAAGGGAGCTTGAAAGAGCTCTCCTAAACAACCCCCAGTTTTCGCCCGAAAAAATACGCCAGAAATGGGGATTGATTAGAAATCTAGCCTTTTCCCATAATTCAAAGCCCAAAATCCACATGCTAATGAAAGCAGTAGTTCATTTTCTATTTTGTATATCGATCGCAGGTATAATCAATTTTCAAGGACCTGAAGGAACTGTTGTACTAGCCACGGGTAGAAATCTTGTTATTTTTGCAATCCTTCTCTTAGGAATGATCTTTTTGATTCGTATTTTTTGTTTGCGTTTGCATTTAAAAAAAAAGGACTCTTATTGGTATTGGCTTCTAGTTCTCTTTTATGGTCTCGTCTTGTTTTTTCTCTTTTTCCTAGGGTCTTTGATCCGGATCTACGTCTTTTCCCACGTAGGTCTGGATTTGACCCCTTTCTTCCCGGGAGTATTAGCTGTAGGGGGAGGGTTGGCGCTTCCGGAGCAATCACCACCTCACCCATCCAGTGAGTCCTTGGATAGCGAGGATTCATTCGCAGTGAGAGTGTTGATGGAGCCCTTTTCCGAGACTTCTACGGAGGGCACGGGCACGTCCGTGAATAAACCAGAGGGACCTGCTGCTAATCCAGTAAGTCCCCCGAGGGAAGAAGCTGGGCCTTCTTTTCAGCCTCCACGAGTGCCGTATCAACCGGATGAGGTGATAGGGGGGGATTCAGTGGACGCAATCGCGCGTCGCCTTTTGGCGAAATACCCCGATCCGTCTTACGCGGATATACAGCGGGAAAACGAGAACGCAGAGGAACTCTTTGAAATTAAAGTAAAAATTTACAATACAATGGCGGGCCTTGACCCAACGGGAGATTGGCTGGGAAGGGGAGCGCGTGCCCTCGAGAATGCCAGAGCGCACGCACGCATGGGGGAACCATCACTAGAAAGCGTTTTAAAGCAACTAGATGACCTCCAAAGGGACGGAGAAAGATCCGCTACCTTTTGGGAGTTGAAAGCGAAGGTTCCCCTCAAAATATTGGATCCCCCTCAGCATTCTTCCACATAGCCTGTACGTACAACAACCTTAACCGCACAAGCCTGGGCTGGGCTATTTGGCGCGAAGGAGGAAGATAAATTCTTTATTCTGATTGATTGCCTTTGTAGTTTTTTTCTCATTGGTATGCCGCTCCTTGCTCGCGGAGCGATAGAAGCAAGTGGGCTGTGGTGATGTCAGAATTTACACCTATTTGTATCTATTTAGTGATCAGTCCGCTAGTTTCTTTGATCCCACTCGGTCTTCCTTTTCCATTTTCTTCCAATAGTTCGACCTATCCAGAGAAATTGTCGGCCTACGAATGTGGTTTCGATCCTTCCGGTGATGCCAGAAGTCGTTTCGATATACGATTTTATCTTGTTTCAATTTTCTTTATTATCTTTGATCCGGAAGTCACCTTTTTCTTTCCTTGGGCAGTACCTCCTAACAAGATTGATCTCTTTGGATTTTGGTCCATGATGGCCTTTTTATTGATTTTGACGATTGGATCTCTCTATGAATGGAAAAGGGGTGCTTCGGATCGGGAGTAAGAACTAGTGTAGTGATAGGGAAAAAAGAGGGGGAAGGACAAAGGAAAGAGCGATGCCTACATTAAATCAATTGATTCGTCATGGTAGAGAAGAAAAACGGCGCACGGACCGTACTCGAGCTTCGGATCAATGTCCCCAGAAGCAAGGAGTACGCCCGCGTGTTTCAACGAGAACACCGAAAAAACCTAATTCAGCTCCACGTAAGATAGCCAAAGTACGGTTGAGCAATCGACATGATATATTTGCTCACATTCCAGGCGAAGGTCATAATTTACAGGAACATTCTATGGTCTTAATAAGAGGAGGTAGAGTAAAAGATTCGCCAGGTGTGAAATCCCATTGTATTCGAGGAGTCAAGGATTTGCTTGGAATTCCGGATCGAAGAAGAGGCAGATCAAAATATGGTGCGGAAAAACCCAAATCGAGATGAATGGAAGATGCCTAAATCAAGTTCCAGAGGCATCTATGAAATAATGGTCGGCTACTCCCAGGTATCTTCCCTGGCTTTCTCGTACACTGTAATTCGATGGGCTTAGTACTCCAACGAGAAACTAGCTCGAAGACTGAGGCGGAAACCGATTCTCTCCTATCCAACTCCAGAGGCTTAGGCATTAGGATTAGGAAAGGAAAAGGCGTAACCGAAGCTATTGAATCAGTTGGTGACTCTGTTGAGTTTGGTTCTATCGTATAGTAGTTGATCACTTCTCCTTCTTCTCTCTTGATTAAGTTATTTATACCGGCGAAAGGCTAACCTATCTAATCCACTCATACTATGGGTCAGGTTACGTTAAATGATTCCCCGCATCTGCGAATTGTCCTTACTTGCTTTCAACTGATTGACAGAGATGTGATGCTCGACTGCTAATGCCTAAAATAAAGCTATCTGACTAAGGCAACAAATGGATAGTAGTTGTAGGCCAAACCTCTATAGCTCCTATTCTCTTTGGTCGAGTGACTTCGCTCCTGAGCACTTCTATGTACTCAGTCTTCTTTCGGAAGGGAAAGATTTTACAAATAGACTTCAGGTTCTTGCTGTAACGTTTATAACTAAAGTGATTGCTACTAGACTGGGCCCTATTTTGAAGTCTCTTGTTGCTGAGAATCAGTCAGTTTTGTAGCACATAACATAGGTCTATTGCTCATAACATCATGCTTGCTCATGAGATTGTGAGGAATTAAGAATAAAGGGCAAGCTAAATGTACTCTTAAGATAGACCTGAAGAAAGCTTATGACTCAGTAGCCTGGGATTTTGTGGTGGAGATTTGGGTTCTGTGCAGCAGCTTTATAGTAGAGTTCTGGTTTAATCAAAAAGCCAATTGTTTTTCTGCGGGCAAATTCAGCATGACATCCTGGCTTTTCTGAGAATTAATGAGGGTAAACTTCCTCTCAGATATTTTGGTATCCCACTTATCACTGCTAGGCTTTCTAAAGAAGATTACTGTTAGAATTCACTCATCTTTTGCTGGGCGTTTGTAGCAAAAAAGTCAACATCCAATAATGAGAACCTTACCATGCTGTGGAATCTGGATCGTTTCATTGAGCACCATTTCTTTTAGATAGAAAGGTGTTCTTACTCTTTAGGATTGGATTAAGTCATAACCTATGCCTTCTACTAGTAGACTACTATGGAGAGACTAAGCTCTATTTCAGAGATTGGACTCTCTTACTGTGATTAGCCCCTACTAGTAAGAAGCTGTTCCCGAGCCTGGTTCCCTGGATCTACGTAGCCCTACCCTAGTAGGGGCTAAATGGATGAATTAAGAAGCGCGCCCCGGTAGACTTCAAGAGCTTTTGCTCTGCGTATCCTCCTACTTATTATTCTGAGGAAACATACGAACCGCCTACTCTTTTCTTTAAAGCCCTACCAAACTATTAAAATAAAAAAATGAAAGCTGCTTGCCCTCACTAATAAAAAACAAAAAACAGCAATCCCTCCCCTTCTGTTACCTACTTTTACTCATATCTTCGGTATACCTCAATACAAGCACAGGAAAGGATTATTCAAACCGGCGCCCTATTCTCTCTCAATTGCTTATCCTTTATAGATGAGGGGGAGTACCTTAGCAGTAGCTTCCAACACTTAAGATTGACTTCCTCAAGTGCCAGATATGAATGTTTTATGAATTTCATACGGGACTACTTTCTTACCGCTCCGTGGGGTTCACTTCTGACTTACCAAATAAGTTTACTAAAGAAACTGACCGCTCTCTCTCTCAAATAAAAATTCCAAGAAAGATCTTCTCATTTCTCTTTTAAGGCCTTTGTCCTACTTATGTATGTATCAGTCCTCCAGCCTATCGAAATTCGTGTTTTTTTTTTATTAACCAACAACACATGCACTTTGTTGGCACTCAAAAAAAGGTTATTCAATCCACTAGTGCAACTGAAGGAATTACCTCTTCTGAACCGAAACAAGAAAGAGCCTCATAACCACTGCTTGTGAACAGCTCTCCTCAACTGAAGGCGCACCTACTGTTACTAGAAGTCTAGTCTCTTTCAGGTCCCGTTTCGATCTCGAACTAACTTACTTTACGGCCGGAAGAGAGATTCTGAAGAAAACCCTCCTGTCTTAAGAACCTGACTCAAAAGAGAAAAGAAGACCGAAAAGAGAGATCACTTTCGACGATTGAACTTCACTTTTTTTCTATCCAGATTTGAACTGGATTTGAACGTTTTTGGATCCTGTTTAGAGCCGGCTTTCACTCCACTTTCCGGAATCCTTGTTCCTGGCTTATATTCACATAGGCCACTAAGACGTTCAACTCCCTAAAACACGTATAATTGAGAGAGTAAGAATATCAGTGCCTTGGGTAAATGCCTACCTTCAGGAGAATCAATCTTACCGAACGACTTTCAACCCTGTCCTCTTCGCTTCGCTTCCCAAGATATTTAGGGAAAAGGACCAACTCGGCCACCGCTTGCTGACGATGGAACGCATCGTCAATTTAAAGTCCTCGCGTTGGAAAGGTAGGTCTTTGTCCCTTGCTTGCGAACTTCTTTAGTAGGGTGGGTAAGTTTTGGGGATCCCATTCCTCACGTTTACCCTTGTCCCCAGACTTCACTCTTTCAACACTTGTATACTTTCTAAAGAGTCAGGCCTGCCCCTCTCTCTAACAAGTGTATGTGATCCACCGATTGATTTACTAAGTGACTCTTTCTTACCGCTGGAGTCCCCATCTCTTAAAGCCTTATCAGACTTCCCCCTTGTTTTTGCCGATTGAAGTGAAGAAAGGCCCTATATGGTCTCATCAAACAAGCGAGAAAAAGCCCTCGATCCGGTCTTTCAATGTACCCCGTTATCTAAGTCCTACGAGTTCTCAAAGCAAAGGTGGATGCCCCAGTTCAAGTGGGAAGCTCTCTTGCAAGCCAGGAGCAAGCTCTTCGATTGAGTACGTGTCAAACTCTGATTTTGAGTATGATTTGGCACTTGCTGCAGAGAGAGGCGATCGGGCCATGAATTTGATCAGTTGAGACCAATGCCTGATGCTTGTCGGCTTTTGTCCATTCTTTGAAAGAGATATTAAGCTTAGTATGTAGTAAAGTGTGAAGCGACATGCTTTTCCGGTCCCTGCCCTGTCAGAATCTCTCGAACTTGGACCCCATAGGAGTCAACCACAGACGGTTCCGCTCTATTGTCGTCATACCCTTGAGCTTGGGTGACGCCAGCTTCTGGGAATGGATCGCTTGCTACAGGAAAGGATGTTAAGAGTGACGAGTCCAACCCTTCTCTCCCTTTAGTTTAGTGGCTACATCGGTCTGTGGGCTTCCTTCAACATTTCCCTTTCTTTACTGGAGATGCATTCTGATTAACCTTGCTTTCGTCCTTCTCGAACCTGAGTAGGCCCGCATCAATTAGATCCTGGATTCTATGCCTTAGATTGAAACATCGGTTGGTCCAGTGTCCTATTCCACCCATATAAAACTCACAACGAGCATTGGGGTCATAACTTCACTTCTGGGTTGAGGATTTTACGGTGGCCTGAGAGGAACTAATTCAATAAGCTTGGCTGCTAACAACTGTGGGAGCAACGGAGAGGGTGGTACGGGCATCAAATTTCCTTGCTTGGCTCTTTGCCCCCTCTTTCTTGGTAACTTGAAGGAACTTGCGGAACCATCGGTCGAGGTAAAAAGATCGGCCGGGCTTGTCTGACTAACTTCAACCTTTTTTATCTGTTACCCGTATTCCTACTGAAGCTCTGTCTCTTTATTGGTACCTTTGCGGAGTCATGACTAACGGAGTGGGGGTAGCCTGATGAAAGACTGGGAGGCTTGGTTCCCGATTGATTGGTTGCAGCTGCGGTTCGGGATTGGCTGTAGTCTTATATCCTCGACTCTGAAGCAATATAGCCATCATTTGCATCTGTCTTTTCATCTGTTTCACTCTTGCTACCAACCATTTCAGCTCTGCTGCCGACTGCCCGCTTTCAGTGACATCTGACGAGGTTCCTTTCATAGATCTTTATCTTAATTGTTAAGATAAATAACGCGTTGACCCCTACTGTGTTCTCTGGTTAACCATATTCGGACTCGGGCTCTCGGAAGAGTGATCAACTGAGATGGATCGAAGGTTATGAGCCCGTCGAAGATGTTGTTGATAGACGGGCCAGATTCAGTGCTTCCGTTCGGACTGAACTCGTACCCAGGAACTCACTAACGGAATCCAAGTCTGAACTCTAAAGCTCGGGTAAGAAAGAGCTCATTCTATATTTTCTATAATATCCCTTCACACATCCGATTGATTCTCTTTCTCTCACACTAACTAACATATTCGATCCGATTCTTGCATTCATCTTCTTCTCTCTCACTGACTAGATTGCTTCCTTGACTCCGACTAACTGGAATGATGGACCGTGCAACTGTCTTTCCCGTACTTCTTCCCCCTTCTATTCATCTCTAATTGATCCTGATTGTCAAGCTTTCTTTTATGGTCTTTGGTTCGCTCCTTTGCTCTGGTTCTATTCTATCATTGATGATTCGGTAAATGACTTAGAGTTTAGTTCTTTTCATTGGATGGGAGGAATGGAATTACATATCTTATTAATGGTCTCGACCTTTTGATACCCAGTTCAGAGTTCATACTTTGATGAATACTAGCCCTTTTCTTTCTGTCTTTCTAAGCAAGGAGGGGCTGCTACGGATGAGAGAAAGCTTCCTCTTCTTTCTCGATGGTAATTGACCTTTTCTTAGGGGAATTTCGTCTAGGTCTAGTAAGGGAAGCTGGGAGCGGGGAGCGCAGAAAGTAGCCAACCGGAGAGGACTTAGACGGTAGGAATTAAGTTGTTTAGCTGGTAGGGCAATCTCTCGTGCAATCAGAATCATCCTTGAACCTTCTGAGAGGAGAGCTTGAGAAAGAAAGTCTCGACGCGGTCCAGGTTGGGTTGTGAACAAAGCTATAGTTCTACTCGCTTGGGATTTTCGCGGTAAGCAGTTCATTATAGGAATGTGAAGAATAGAAGAAATCCTTTCTAGATCGGGATAGGGAAGCGTTAGCTTGACTTGACTCCGCTCGCCTGCTAAAGCTAAGTAGGCTTTTCAAAGTGGTGAAGTGGGGGCGTAAAAAGTCTCGTAACGACTAAGTATTAGCTTATTAAAATTGTTTTGGTTAGATAAAGCTTGACAGTTGCTGCTTTGTGCCACAGCTGGTGCTGCCCCCCTTGTCTTCAGTAAAAACTTACTACCCCAATAGGTAGGGGCTTCCAGTGAGATATTGAACTTGCCTCACTAGAATAGTAAGTTATTTCACTGATTGTTCATTCTATCTTTGAATTTGCTTGATAGATTCCGTTAGTATGCAGTCAGTTCCCATATCCTTGAGCTTGCAACAGCTTCTTTTCTGTAGCTGGTAGCTGTAGGGGTGCTTGCTTGCTCTTGCTCCACCGCGGAAGAAAGCAGGTCTAGTCAGGTACGATACTGACCAGTAGAGTAATTAGCTAGGTTGCTTTGCTTCCAGCAATAAGAATAGAGTTCTACTTAAGTAGCGAACTCGAACTGAATCCGAATCTAAGTTCCGTGGTCAGTCTTTCCTTCGTGTGTTCCCAGTCAGAATGAGATCTGAAGGTGGGTTGCGTATATAAGATCACGGCTGCATTTAGGTTAGCGAAGCTACACTCTCAGGTGGCTTGAGGAGAGTCTCGACGCGGCGGTGTACACGTAGCTCCGATAGCATGCAGTCGAAAATGGAATGGAGAAAGAGATATATAAAGTTTGAATTTAGGGAAAAAAAAAGTGTACAGTTAGGTCTCAAACGAATTGTCTCTGATCTTCCCCTGGGTCTAACAGTGGTTGATGAAAACCGTGATTTGCTCTTCCTTAGTTCGATGCCGATTCGTAACCTGGAAAAGTGGGCGGAGGCTGGCTTGCATCAATACCCGCCCATGCCCCGAAAAAGCTGGTCTTGTCTTGACTTTACCCTTCCTCAGTGCCAGGCGGATTGGAATGCGAATGACTGAACGAATTCATTTGAAAAACCGGAGCTTGACAAGAAAAAAGGACGGATGAACCCAAAGATCGCTTAATGGAAAGAATTGACAGCCATTCCACAGGCTTGGAAATTAGGTTTAGTCAAGCCGCGGGAAAAGAACTCCAAAGCCTTTCTCTTCAGTCTGAAAGTGGAACCAAGTGGCTGGAAGCAAGGAAGTTCGAACCTAGAATGCGATTCATCGGTCTCTATTGAGTCTTCCCGTGCTAAGCGCAGGCAGCGAGTGAGCAGCATCTGAACAAGCAGAATCGGAGGTCCGTCCAGCTATGCATCTAAATCTCTTTGGTCAAGGTCTCCCTATCTTTTGACTTACTCATCCATCTAGGGCGATAGGAAGATAGGGCGCATTAAGGTCCGCATCGTCTCCGACAGGTCCGACCAATAGTCCATATTTCGATCTCTGCCCCTCTGCCTCAAGGCAAACCGATTCTTTCTCTTCTGAAGCTAGCCTTTCACTCTCTGGTTCAAAGCACGCTAAGCCCACCCCAGTAGCTTATCAATATTGGGATTTTTCCCCCTGCCGTCAGCGTCCGAAGCATTTTGATTAAGGGTAAGGGGGTCAGAGCACCAAGTAAATACCCGCCAGCCTGCTCTTAATCAGTCCCGAACTCCTTCTTTCTATATCTTCTCTCTGTCTCCGGTTCCATTTGTCTTATTGAACAAAACCAAACCTTTGTCCATAGCAGAGGTAATACGAAAGATTGGGCTAGCCATCTCTATCTCGATTCCCGCAATTCTTCGCCGAGGAATGACTTAGAATAGGGTGACTTTCCCGAGATTCCCATGTCATGAATTGAGATAAAGTGTTGATCGGTCAACCATTCCCTTATTACGAATAGAGACGGCTTAAGATAGGGACGAGAGAGACCTTTATAACGAAGGATGGGGTTTTCCCTGAAAGCGAGCACAGTTTCTCTTCGTGTGATTAGCAAACAAGGTGAAAGCATACCATACCGGGCAGGGAAAGAGACGAGCAGCTCTCCTGTAACGCCCACCCTCAACGGCGAGCTCACCAGGCAATGCTATAAGTCCGATAGAAGTCCAATTAAATCTGGTTTCGTCTACTACGGACCAGGAAGCTCTTGGAGGAGTTAATACGAAATGAGAGATACATTAGGTACAGGGAGGCACTAATAGATAGTTCCTAGTTCGGTAGAAACGGAATGATCCCCTTTCTCGGGCAAGAAAAGGTAAGAGTACGACTACAACAGGACGATAGGAAAGTATGAGCCGACAGATTGAATCACACCGGGTAAGGCGGGCTTATAAGGTTTCTCCAAACGTATGAACCCAAAAGAAAAGCAACCGGTCCTGAAGAAGGTACCGATACGCATACATCATCGCATGGAAGAACCTAGCTGAACCGGATCAAGGGTCCTAACCGAGACCTACTTACCTTCTTTGGCTTGGCTGGCCCACCGCCCCTTGCAGCGAGCGCAACCCTATCATTTGTGCTTTTTCGTTTAGTTGTTTTCTTAGCTATAACGCTTGCTAGCTCTTTCGGCTCATAGCAGCATTATTCAAAGCGGAATCCTCATCCCGAGTCGAGTCCGCATTGCCATACGAATCGGCATCGGCCAAACCAAGAGCTCCTATTTTCCTAGCAAACAGATCGAACTCTTTCTATCGAATTTTATTAAAAAAAAGGGGGACTCTTTTTACCCTCCTTCCTAAGTCGAGTCAAACAATTGACCTAATACTTAACCGAATGTACAGCGAATGGAAAAAGACCTAAATAAGGTAGCCGCCCATCCTTTTTTTTGGGCACAGGGACGCGAGAAAGGTGAAAAATGCATCTGCTACAGGAAACAGATGGCTGGCTGGAAAGTGAGCGCCTCTTTCTATAAGAAATATTTACTTCATGAGACTAGCTCGTAGCGACCCTGAAGCGGCATTAAAGGGACGGGGGAAGCCAACTTAAGTCTAAGGTCTAGCGAGTAATTAGAAAGCGAAGTGCCTATCTGTCCAAACTGTGTGTGCCATTTTCTTTTTCCTATTACCGAACGGAATTCGACGCTTTCGCTTTGATACCGGCTAGAATTTTAGAAAAGAAATAAGTATTGATTGAATAGGTTGCGTAGAGACCGTGTTATAACGGATTTTCTTCCCACTAAGGATAGTTCTCTGGAACAGTTCTGGAATCATTTTTATAGTAAACTGTTGGACGAACAGGAAGGATTGCAGGCAGGCTGAGAGGCAAGTGTAGCTATAGCTAGTTTTGATTGAGCTCCTGACCTTTGACTAACCTGATCCCGAAAGAGTACTTTTGGTTGGTGTCATATGCTTGTCTCGTGCACACGGCTTTTTCACAGTGTCCGCTTATCTACTCCTTGCCCCGGCTTCTGGCCCCACCACTCTTTAATCAAGGAGAGGCGAGACTTTGCAAACTGGGACGACTCCACCATACCCAGGATTTGATGACTAAGACAGGTCCTTTGCTTCAGGACGGGGTTTCAACTGTATCGATACTATACAACGAAAGAGGCTTGCAAAGGAAAGAATTCTTGCAATTACTGGTATTACAGGGAGCCACCCTATCAAAGCTTTATCCACGCTATATGAGGGCCATATACAAGCCCATAAAAAATTTCAGACAAGCCAGCCCAGTCAGCTCATCTTGCTAAGGATGTTGACACTTTAGCGAGGGACTCACAAGTTGAGTAAGTAAACACAATAAATAGGGGTAGGGGCTTTGTTTGGGGGAGCAATTCTCCTTCCCTTCCTTTGGAGAGTTACGAGTTGCTGCTGAAGGACTTTCTTTTGCTGATGATGTGGTTTCTCTTGCTTTTGCAGAACTGAGATCCCTTCCAATAGCTACTGTTGCTACTGCTGTTCTTTTAGTTCCTTTAGCTGGAGAGGAACTTCTACCACTTTTAACGAAATCCCTCAGTGCGGGAACCGCTTTAGCTGCCACTCTAACAGCGTAACCAAGAGCCTATTACTTTGAGAAAGATTAATTTCTACTTTTTTTTAGAAAGTGGTAACATAAAAAGGAACTTCTCATACGAGGAATAGAGTTACGCTTTCCTAACAAGGTATAAAGGCTATCCAGCTTAAAGATGAAATTCTTTAGAAGGGAATACCCCGTCGGTAGCAAAGGCAGAAGGAAAAGGCTTAGTCACCAGTTTCATATGAACTCACGAAGAAGGAAGGATGCAAAAAATCCATTCCGGCTTTCCTAAAAGGAGATCTTTGTCGATGTTCGTAGCGCATAGAAGGCAAACGTGGGGTAGGCCACAAATCCCGACTTCTCTCGTCTTAGTGTAGTGGAAATACAATACCCGAGCGAAGGAAACCCAATAGTAAGAGGGGGGCAACTCACTTATTTTCCTGGGGTTAGGGGAAGGAAGGCCAGTACAGCGTACTTTCATAAGGGCAAGGCGATCTTGAAAGGAAGACTTTTTCGCAGTCCCACAACGCGTAACTAGATGGTAATAGGTCATGCCCGGGGAAAGATATCTTTGATAAGGATCTAGACTTAGATGGGAACAAGCTAGAGATCAACTGATCTTCCTGTCGAATACGGGAGATTAGGTTGGCTGTCATGATATGTCCCAGGTTATAGACATAGAACCTGTGGAAGGGATCACTAATGCCCCCAATCCCAACTGTTTGGAGTGACATATCTTGAAAGGATACCCTGTAGTTTGGTAAGGAGAAACCTCCGATCGCTCGGATGATGAAGAAGATGAAGGAGGCATGGAGGAGGCCAAGTCTGACGGAAGCATCTGCGGACTCAGAGAAGAAAGGTCCATGGAATAGGGTCTCTATCACCAAAGAGGAGTGCAGAAGTTTATGAAAGCCCTGGCGTAGAGCCCTTAATGTCAAAGTCCTGGGGAAGGCCGGTGAATAACTTCCCTCGATAGAAGATGTAGTAACTGTGGCTAGTCCAGCAGGGCTCGCTGTGCTGCCAGTTTCTCTCTTATCTGTCAGATGGGAAGGGAAGAACTAGCGCGTTTAGGTTCAAAACGGGCCTAACAAAAAAAAGACAAGGAGGCGTGTGATCTCTTATCTGACTACTATAAGACCCAACCACGCCCTTCTTGCTTTAAGCTTAATACTTTGCAGTGGCATAGCGAGCTTCGGTCCCAGCCCGCTTGCTGTCTCCTGGAATGGCCTTACTTACATACCCGAATGGTATGATGGGCATTGTCTTTCTTCTTTTCTTTTGATCGAGGCTCGATGAAATTGAGTGCACTTTGACTAGTCTTTTCGATGAGAATAGAGGTTGCGCTAGCAAGGCAATCAATCTCTTTTTCAAAATAGCCTTAATTATACCCTCCCGGTCGTATTGCAAGCAACCTGCTGCGCACTGAAGAAAGAAAGATCTAGGAGTGTACGCCAGTACGCCACACTACGATAACAAGGTTTAGCGCAGCTTGACACCATTGAATCCAAATCAAGTCTTTCAAGACTACGTATGAAAATGGAACCCCCAGAGGGGTGGATGCCCTTGATTGAAAATACGTAACGTCTGATTTTGGTGGACCTGCTACGAATTTAAGCCCTTTACCTGAGAAGATATCCAACTTTGCATCTATCTAACGGTGGGCGTGGAGAATGTCACGTAAGGACAAGGCGCGTTTGCCTATATAGAGCAGAGCTCTAATAAGACTCCATTTGGAGTTCGCTTTTCATTTCTTATAGATATTCCGTAGGGCTAAGACAAAGCCGCTTCCTAAGTCAGTCAGGTATGGCTTTGGTTAAGTAAATGGACCCACCCCATCTTCACCAATAGCCAAGGTAGGCCCGCGTGAGCTCTTTCAAGTCTTTCGTGCCTCACCTCACTGATTCGCCAGATCTTTTTTGAAGCAAGAATCAGTCTTTCCAAAAGATCCCCCTTCTGCCGTATGAGTTTTCCCCAAGGTGTCATCAGTCTGATCTCAATTGAATCGATCCTTACGCGCGCTCCCTTTTTCTTCAAACTTTTTCCTCAACTGCAGCAAGGCAATCGAAGATTCTTTTTCGCTATGTCCGTCTGTCGGTTTAGGAGATCGAGGGTAGCCTGTTTGAGAAGTTGAAATCTCTAAGTCTGATATTCGTTCTGGTTTTGTCGGTAAAGTCTAATTCTAATGCCCGCGGGAACCCTCTAATGGTAACTTCTCTCTCCGGCTATTCTTTTTTTCGAATGTAGCAGCTGGGCAAGCACTCCTCTATAAGGCCTTTCTTATGCTTTTATGAAATGACGTAAATGAGTATGGTTGTTGGTCCATTCGATCCTATCTTTTTCATTATTGCAAGTCTTCAAAAGCGATTGAATGTGGACGCCGATCAGTTCATGTAGTAACCATAACGTAAGCATAACGTAGGCCTACCAGTATTGTCGTATAGCCAGGGACTGCTTTTATGGTTGTAGCCTCATTGAATCGTACATATCTTGCCAGCTACCTTCGTCCCTCTTCCCGCTCTACTTTCTTTCTTGGCATGGACTAAATGAAATGGCTAGTGAGGCCCTTGACGGTCACTTATAGAAAAGGCTAGTGAGGCCCTTGACGGTCACTTTTATAATATAAGACGGAGCCTAAACCGTTGTAAGAGGAATCTCTCTGTCTAATCACCGAGTCCGCATTCCACTGTTCGGATCTGACCGTTTACATGCTATTGTAATCCTCCCTTAGGTTAGTGATTTGCTCTACTTGACTCTTGTAAATGCGCTCTTTTTAGCTGCTATCTTTGATTGAAAAAGTAACTCGAAGTAGTCAGCCTATTAGCAGTATAAGAGGAAGCCTAGCCAATAAGTATGTAAGAAGCTTCCCTTTAAGTTAAGGCTTGAGCTTGCCCTTTTCATAACATCTGATTCGGCCTAGAACGCCTAGCGACTATAGAATCCTAGAATAAGAAAGGGAGCTGGCACGGGTCTTGCTTGAATTCATCTCTGCAGATGTTTTCTCTGCTCTAGCCGCAAAGCTTCCCCTTAACTGGGGGCCTCACCTACTCCAGCAGAGTCAGAAACGAAAGGGAATCGAAGAGCAAAGATTGGGCCCGTAGGCTAAGGATACTCATTCTGTCATTATATACCAATCATTCCCATGGTCATAGTTCCATTCATTATCTTTAGAAAGAAAGGGGATCTACTAGTCATCGCCTTGAGGCCTGGAGTCGGCCCTTCCAACTTACAACTTAGGCCATTTCCGTCTACTGATCCTATTGCCTTGACTCCTACTGCCCTACCACCAAGACCTACAAGAGCAGCGGAACCACCAAGACCTAATTCATATAGTGAAAGACGAGGTTTTGCCCATGGCCTGCAGTGAGATTGGCAGCTTTTGTCGGGCCCTTAGAGGAAAAAAAAGGAGCCTTGCGAGGTTTTACACATGGCTGGCAATGAGAAAGGTTCGCTCAGAGGGACGGAAAAGGTGCCATTCCCTCTTTTTCTTTTCGGAATTTTCAGAGTAGTCTTTACTTCATGATAAACGCCAGCAAACCATCTAAGTAAATCACCATGTCTGAAAGGAACTTTTGCCTACCCGCCCTGAACCCCGTAAGCTTCGGTAAAGCTAGTCCCGCCAGTGCCCGGTAAAGAAGAAAAGAAACTTCCTAAGCCGGTTAAGCTGCTTCAGTTTTCCTTCTTTCCGGTAAAAAGAAAGTTCGTAGCCCTTACTGCCGGTCAAGCATTTTCCACCCCGGGAGAGCTACTTCGTTCCTCCGTACCTACGTCCCTACCCTACGGTCTCGTGGACCACCTTCTCAATATAAAAAGTTTAAGCTGTGAAACCCATGAATTTCTTTCTTTCTAGGGAATTTTCTAGCTTTTGGGGCATCACAAAAATTATAGATAATAGTTGGAGTTGGAACCAGCTTCTTAAGCTAAGGCCTACTGTTAAATGTCTGTTTGATTATCATTTGGGAGATGGGAGGAATTTCTCTTTTTGGTATGATCCGTGGGGAGTTCTGTTGTTGATAAGTTCCCCCAGCTATCTATCAAAGATTCTGGAATTAACAGGGCTGCAAAGGTAGCTGATATCTGCAGACATGGGAGATGGAATTTTCCATCTGCTGTCAATCATGATATGCTGCAAGCTTGGAGTTACATTCATGATAATTTCACTGTTAACAATGATCTTAGGGATTCTGTAACTTGGAAAGCTCACCATTCAGGTACATTCTCTACTGCTTCTGCTTTTAGAGCTATGAATCAGACTAATGATGTGATCAATTGGGCTAAATTCATCTGGTCTGCTCCAAGGATTCCGAAATGCTCCTTTATTGTGTGGTTAGTGTTGAATCGCAAGTTATATACTAAAGATAGGCTTTTTCAGTGGGGAATCACCAGGGATAATCTCTGTAGTTTCTGCAATTCCTCTGTTGAATCCATTGAGCTTCGTTCCTGCAAATTTACTGAAGAACTCTGGAAGAATATCTTGAAAGCACTCTGCATTAATAGAGATCCTCTACCTTGGCGCAGAGAAGTCAGCTGGTTTTGTCGTAGATCGAAAGGTTCTTCTATTTTATGTAAATATAGGAAAATAGCTTTTACTGTTACTGTTTATATGATTTGGATTGCTAGAAATGAGTTAGTGGGTAGACATTACAATATAGACCAGCTATATAGCAAAATTAGAGATATGGTGATGCTAAAGATGAACTGATGTTCCTTTGTATTTTCCTGCTCCGTTTTTGAGCTTTAATATAATCTTTGATTTGACAAAAAAAAAAAATAAGATCAGCCAAGCCTTATTTGGCCACTCCAGGAGCAACGACCCCAACAGTTTGGAAGATATTGCTTGCTCAAAGAATGATTCAGGAGCAAGCCCTCCAACACAACCCTTTGGTCGCCGAAGCAGCATGAGCGGGCTTCTATTGTTACGTTCTTCGACTTCCCATGTTGCTTCTCTCGGAGAATGATAACTCCACTTCACTTTCACCATCGGAATCTCTTTCGTCCTAAGCTTCTTTACTTGACGCTCGAGGATCTCTTCCGGCTTTTCTTCATATTCAACCTTTTCCGAAACTTCGACCTCCGAGACTTTAATAACATGACTAGGATCCGACCTATATCGCCGAAGCATCGAAAGATGAAAAACATCATGGATTTGCGACAACTCTCTTGGCAATGCCAAACGATACGCTAAAGGTCCTATTCGTTCGATGATCTCATACGGGCCAATATATCTCGGACTAAGCTTTCCTTGCTTACCGAACCTCAAAATACCTCGCCATGGTCGAAGAAAAACCTTCTCACCGACCTCATATTCCATTTCCTTTCTATGCTTGTCCACGTAACTCTTTTGTCGATCTTGAGCTGCTTTCATACATCTCCTTGCGATTTCTACCATCTCTACGGTCTCTTGAACAATTTCGGGTCCCGATAATTGCCTTAAACCTTCCATATCCCAACAAATGGGACTACGACACTTTCGACCATACAACACTTCATATGGAGCCAACTTGATACTTGAATGAAAACTATTATTATACGCAAACTCTATTAATGGTAAACAAACGTTCGTCCCAATTGCCTCCATACTCTAACACACTTGCTCGAAGCATATCTTCCAAAGTCTGAATTGTTCTCTCCGATTGACCATCGGTTTGAGGGTGAAAAGTCGTGCTAAAATTCAACTTGGTGCCATCTTGAAGACTCTTCAAAAATCGAGATGTAAAGCGAGGGTCTCGATCCGAAACAATGGATATCGGCACTCCGTGTAACCTCACAATTTCCGCGATATACAATTTGGCTAACTTATCTAGCGAATCCGTTTGCTGGATTGCTAGAAAGTGAGCACACTTCGACAAACGATCCACGATCACCCATATTGCATCATGACGGTGAAATGTTCTCGGCAACCCAACTACGAAATCCATGGGAATCCTATCCCACTTCCATTGAGGTATGGAAAGTGATTGCAACTTCCCGGCTGGAGCTTGATGTTCTGCCTTGATCCGTTGACAAGTAACACACTTGGCCACAAATTCTGCTATCTCCCTCTTCATCGCACGCCACCAATAATTCCTTCGAATATCGCGATACATCTTCGTACTCCCCGGATGAAGAGAATACGAAGCACAATGGGCCTCCTCCATTAATCTCATTCTTATATCTCCAATCTTTGGAACACAAATACGAGTCCCATTGCAAAGCATTCCATCTCCTCGAATCATAAAATCCTTGCCTTTTCCACTTCTAACATTCTCCTTCATCTTTCTTAAGAAACGATCTTGATCTTGTAAGCTTTGAATCTCATCAATGATCACTGGTCTTACTTGCATTGTTGCCACTAAAGCATCTCCAATAACACCAAAACTCGTATTCATCTTACGCAAGGCTACCAAATATCCAATGTTATAACCAATCATACCTGAACTTGTATCCATCCCTTTACGACTCAAGGCATCCGCTACTACATTCGCCTTCCCGGAAGAAGAAAGAATCTAATTCGTCTTCTAAAGTACTAAATCCTGATCTAAAGTTCAATTCTACTGTTTCTAAACAGGTTACTAATGTTATTGAAGATCAATTTCCAGTAGATAGGGAGGTAGTCCAAACAAAAAAGGATGAAACCCTAGAAATTTCAAAAGCAATTGTCCTTGAAGATACTGCTATAGAAGCTGATTCAGGCTATCAGTTGCCTGATGGCGATTTGATTTCAAACCCAGATGATACTCATGATGATATCTCTCTATCTCAACATGATGAAGAGGAAGCTCAAGTACCAGTCCTTAAAACGTGGAGATCCTTATTTGCTAAAAATCGTTCCAAGGTGGACAATTGGAATTTATGGTGGTTGCTGGTCAGCAAGTGGTTAAGCTTGATGTAGAGGACGTGAAAGAGGAACAACAAAGATGGCAGCATGCTCTGGTAGGCTCTGTTTTGGGTCCTAGACCTAATTTTTATAAGCTGCGAAACTTTTTGAGCTGGCAAAAGAATGGTCTTCTGGATATTCAGGTGATTGATTAAAAACTTTTCCTTCTGAATTTTGAGGCTAAGGCCCTAACATCGAGTTGAGTAGCTTGTCCGTAGGATAGTTTGCACGTTTCTATTGTGACCGCTCTTTGCATTGTTCTTGAAAGTAAGACTTTCTGCTGGTGTTTCGTACTTCTTTTCTCTGATTCAAGGAAGAGCTCTGAGGCGTGATCCTTCCTGTCGCTTGGCGCTCACTTGCTCCTTACTTCTCTGAGAATGCCGGTGAAGAGGGGGTGATTCTTTCTCAATCAACAACTCCGAAGATTATCCGATCTCTCTTCTTTCTTCTCTAATCAGAGTGAGTACCATCAAACAAAGTCAGCCTTCTTTCCCTTCCCATCGGATAAGACTGCAGGAATGGCTTCACTGAGAGTTCCAGCTCACTTCCCTGACAACACCACTCCCTGGGGACAGGCTATTGATCTGCTTTGACAGTCAATGAAGAAGACAGATTGCTTGGTTAGCTAGGAGTTAGGTCTCATTCTCTTTGCTCGCTAGCAACGGTAGCTACATCTCGGTGGCATGTCCCAGTTGTTTTGGTTAACCTTGTTTACTGGTGAGAATATCAATTGCATAACAAAAATTGCATAACATAAGTTGAAGAAGTCCCGCTCCCAAGTAACCCTTCTGGCTTCATTCTGGCCACATTTCCTATGGTTCGGTCATTGCTCTTCTTTTCTTTCCCTCTGGACCTGGTCTAGCTTAACAAAGCCTTCTAGAATTGCCATAGGGGTATTGAAGACTCGTGAATGAGGTCTCTCTTCCATGTTTCGTTTATAAGGCCTTTCTTTTTATAAACCGTAGCTAGCTTCCGTATCCGTAATAGTAGGATAGGAGTACCCAACCCCCGCTCCCCATAGCTATCTTCTTTATCGTAATCGTATGTTCTCCTGGACAGGGAGGCAATATAAGATACTGTGTAGTTATCAGAAAGCCAGCTCCGCGGTCTGGTGCATTTTTTATGTATCGCAGAATGCGAATGGCTGCCTGCCAATGAGGTTCACGGGGTGAGGACATAAACTTAAACTGAGACAGTAGATTGACGGCGAGGCCCTACTTACTTAATTAAAAAGGCGCGAATTCGCCATAGGGAATATATGGACGGACGAGTGACTGTCAAATAAAGTAGGCGACCAATAAGGCGCCTATATGCAGATGGATCCGGCAGTGGATCACCTGCTGCTTGAGAATAGGCTGTGGGAAGAGAAAGAACCTTCGGATAAGAAGAAAGGATGACCTATTACTATAGTAAGTAAAGTAAGTGAGTTAGCTCAGGATGCTAAACATCCATTTCAGTTCATAGCTAATGTGCTCTCTCTCCAAGGGGAGAAGACGGATCCTATGACCATACCAGTCACCCGATGAGATGAAACTCGAATTCATGCTGAGATGATTAGCATTCATGCATCGATTTTTCATTACTCAATAGAAATATCATAAGAATAAATGAAATTACATAGATAGAAGAAATCGTTCATTCGTCTCGCCTGCCGGTGGTACCCCAAGACAAGTGGTGAACGGGTGCGTAACGCGTGGGAATCTGCCTCGCTTTCGATCGAGCACGGAATCCCCTGGGGTTTAATAAAAAAGAAGCTCTGTCCTGATCCGTTCTAGAGAGAGGAACAACCCCAATTCAAACTCAGTCCTTCTCTAGTTACTAGAGAGCTTCATCCTGATTGAGATTTCCAATAGTGATAACTGTCCAAGGAATTAGCGGTTTATCTTTATGTGGATGGCTGAATATTGGACCGGGAAAACTATAGTTTTTCACAACTCCTACAAGCAAGACAAGAGGGACTCGCTTTCTTTCTGGGGGGAATCATTATCTATATGTTTAATGCCTCAATTGGAGATTGCTTAATCCGGTTCCGAGAAGCATTTCTTGAACTGCTCTGATTTTAGAGAATCGCTTGTCCTAGCATAACAAAATAGAGAGCCCGAACCCGAAGAAGAGGGGGCTCTCCCCAGACGATTGCTGTGAGCACAGGATGATCTGGATTTAGCAAGGTTAAACCGCAGCCTGTTGCTAAGGCCCGGAATGATAGCACCTCTAGGTGCAGTACATAACCAACGGCAATTAAGGATAGCCAATAAGCAGAGACAAGATGAACCAGATTCTAGAGAGAAAGCCCCATAAGGCGATTCAAAAAAATGAGGGTGGAAAATTTAACGATTTTAATGGCTTTATCCCTTTCCCGTGGCGAATCTTCTTAAATGGGATAATAGCTTTTATATATATATAATGTCATTTTGTATTAAAATAGTTGGCTTCGAACACACCCCCAAATGGGCATTGGGACCGGAAGTGCGATAGAATGAATGATGTAGATCAGATAGCTCGATCTTGAAAAGGCCTATGACAGAAGAAATCGTTCATAACGGTCTTAGGTAGCGAGGTATGTAGTCCTTTAGCGACATAAACCGGAGTGGAGCGATGATGACGAGATCCTACCCAACCAGCCTGGGCCCTTACGGAACAGGCTAGTCGAATACCTTTTTCCCCAATTGATGGCGGCAGATGATAATGGGGTCTCATCAACCATTCACATCGGGAAGACATCTCTATACCAATCAACTCAAAGGTGCATGAATTCTCTTCAAATTAATTCATTCCAATCCATCATCCCGCCCTGCAAGGTCGAGCTGAATCCCGCTTAAGCCCTCTGTGGATTAGTTTTGACTGTGATTACGTTCTCCAAAGGGTACTTTCTGGGATTTGGCCTTGGTAGGCTTGAAACTATAAACTAGTCTAGATGCTAGAGGAATTTCTTTTATTCCATAACCTATGGACTTGGACCTCAAAAGAAAGAGAAAGAAAAGACCAAAAAAAAAGAGATTGTTTAACCAGAAAGTACCGTGTCACCTTGGTTGGTGATTGCCTCCTAGCGCCCCTGTCTATGTTGTAGCGTGCATCGCCAATCTCTGTCCCTTAACAGGCGTATATCTTCATATAAAGCGCTCAACGGATGGCAAACAATGTCAGCTGAATTAATCAACTTGAATTTGACACTATCTTTTGCTCTTCTACTATATCTTTCGAAAGGATGTTAGGGAAAAGCTATCAGACATCAATCCAATGAACAGACAAGGCAACCAACTCCTCCGGAAGACCATACATAGTGATATTGCTTCGTCCTTACCCACAGTTTAGGGAACCCTGAAACCCGATCTCTAACTCGATAGTTACAGAATTCCGATCAACCCTTCTCGATAGCCTTAGGAAGAGTGAATAGGCACAGTACAGGTTACGAAGTCAAAGGTCAGACTCTAGTAGCCAATTTTCTAGCTAGTCTTCCTTTGTAAGTTGCCCTATCTATGGATTTAGGATGAGCTAAAATGAATCAATTCTGAAATTCGAATTTCACGTGTGTGTGTCAGAATAAATATTATACCATTAGACACATAGCATTCTCCAGGAGCAAGTAAGAGAGGGCGAATACCAAACAAAAAAGAGACTCTATTACAAAAAAAATCTGACATAGGCATTTTTTGGATTGATAATGGAATTATTACTTCATTCTGGTAACGAACATATGGCAGGTTTGGGTATTTTTGAAATTCATTCTCCACTTCCTCATGAAGAAGAGTCATCAAAAGAGTAGTTAGATTGAAAGAGACTGGTGGAATTCCATAACCTTCTTTGGTAGATCCGAAAGCGTTTTTCCGTTCGCCGCTTGGACTTTCCCCTCCAGTATAGTGACTGGAGAATAGAAATGATTCTTCTCTCTATAGGGTCACAATGGGTGAGGTGTAATTTAGCCAGTAAAGTAAGTTATCTGATTGAATCCAGCAAGTAAGCAAAGCAAGGGAAGGTTGAACAAATCCGTGACCCTTGGTTCTGGAAGGCACATCGGCACCCACCGGAGGTTCGTACGCTCACGCTCGTTCCAGGTATTCCACTGGCTTATATACTCGCTAACGCTAGATGCTTCGTTTGTAAGTACATTTGATCCAGAGATCACTTTAAGAAAAAAGCCGGCCATGTTAGGTTACTTTGGTGCTACAAGGTGATTGTCAGATATAGCTGCTAAAGCATTTCCAGTGAAGGGAAGATCTTCTTCTTCTATCTGAGCTGTTTTGTTACTCTATAGCTCGCTAACTTCGTTAGCTTATGTGCTCGTTTTACTTACTACTCGCTCGTTCGTTTGCCCAAGAAGCACGTTAGTAGTTGCTTCCAGCCCTGATTACTAAGAATGTTCTGAACCATCGAAAGATTTTTCCATCGGGAGGCAGAGAAGCAGGTAAGCGCATTGATTCCCGACCGGAGGGAAGAGTAGTTGCTTCCAAGTGTTACGGGTACTAGATTTCAGCTTATAGAGTTTCTTTTTAGCCCTATCTCTATCCCGCCTATGCCTCAGTAAATTAAAAAAAAGAAACAAGCTAATAGCAACCGCGCGTTGTAGCAGCTTTTTCAGGTAGAGATCCGTACCCATATTCTGAAGCTGTGATGCTTTCTTTTCTCCCTCTCACTATACACCTTGCTTAGATCTTCCCCGAGCGGATGGGCACCTAATTTCTTCACCGATAGATAACTGAAGTTTCCCCCCCGCGCTGGCTCTTCCCTTGGCTTGACTTATCTAGTTGACTTTCTCTTGTTGAACTAGCTTAGTAAGGCCCTTACCCTTGATTGAAAGGTTAGCTAGTGTCATTCAATAAGAGTTATCATTCACGGCTAACTAAGCATTCATTCAGAGTTGACAAGGGAGTTTCGAACCATGTGAATACTACTTATTCCTGCTGGCAGGATGGTTTTCCTTGTTCCGGTGATTGCTAATACCTCTTCCTGGGGCTGATTTCAAATAAGCCAAAATTATGTTAATGGCATTCATGTGTTGATCACTTGGATTGTGCATAAACTGACTAACTGCATATGCTAAATCTGGCCTGGTATGAGTTAAGTAGATCAGTCTCCCCCTTTGATATCTTTCCTTGTTTGTTGGAATTTGATCAGGAAAGAAGGATAAGATTCACTTCAATTGGAGTATCTTTCGGCTCACAAGCAGACTTACCGGTTTCAGCTAAGAGTTCCAAGGTATACAGGATTTGGGAAAGAAAGAGCCCTTGCTCGTGATACCTCAATGCCAAGAAAATACTTGAGAGATCCAAAATCTTTAATCTCAAATTCTTTGGCTTCGAAGATTCTCAATTTCTTCTTTGTTATTACCTGTTACAATCATATCATCAACATAGACAAGAAGCAAGGTAATATCATTTTTATCACGTTTATAAAACTTTGTATGATCTGCCGTAGCTTGTTTGAATCCATACTCCTTCATTGCATGACTTAACCTTCCAAACCATGCCCTTGGTGATTGTTTGAATCCATATAATGCCTTTTTTAGTTTGCACACCTTCCTTTCTTCTAGTGTATATCCCGGTGGTGGATCCATGAAAACTTCCTCCGTCAAATCACCATGAACATTTTTTACATCAAATTGTCGTAGAGGCCAGTCTAAATTAACTGCAAGTGACAATATGACGCGAACAGTGTTCATCTTGGCTACTGGTGCAAAGGTCTCTTGATAGTCAATACCATGGGTTTGTCAACAGAGTGATTGAAAACAAGGATTAAGAAGCTGAAATACCTGCCACAAGGAAGTTGGATTCTCTCCTAAGTTGAACTTCTTGCTTGTCTCTAGAAGGAGTCTCGGTTTTGTTCACAAAAGGGGTCTCTTGTCTTGGTTTGATCAACCAGGTAAAGCCCTATGGAAAGAGGTTGTTAAAGCCAATAAAGTTAATCTAGAAGTGATTGACAAAGAATAGCAAAATAAGAGAAGCAGAAAGTCAAGCTACTTCTTTCCCTCCGTACCTTTAGCCTTTCCCGATGGTCAAGTGACTACGTACCTTTAGTTTTTCTCCCAACTAAAAAGCAGCCTGTAAAACAACTAAAAAGCAAGTCCGTACCCCCGCAGTCTCGCAACCTCGTCCCTCTCCGAGCTAGTCCTTTCCCGGTCTTTCATCCTTGAACCGCTCCGTGGGCAGAAAGGCTTTCCGGTGAACTAGACCTTATGATGCCATCTCCATCTCCCCTTTCCTTAACAGTCGGAGCAAACCTCGTTCCCCATCCCTCTCCTTCTGGTCGACTAAATCCCTCACCCGGTAAAGAAACTTAAAGGCTACATCGTCCCCGTCGGACTCTCGTAACTACGTACCTTGAAGGCTAGTAACTTCGAACCTTTCAGTCGAGCTTAGACTTAGACCTCGGTCAGAAGATCGCTCTAGTTCTCAGCAAACCGCTAAAGCGTGAACCTCTCCCAGAAAGAAACTTCAAACCTCTCCTAGTTGGTCTGCTCTCGTAACTGCGTATCTCCGGTCCTTTCGCTTCGGAACTTATGAAGCCCGTCTTATTCAGCCAGATTGTTTTCGTGTCCAGTGCAAGAATCCCGTCCCTCTCCGCTATTGACTGCTTGACTTCCCGAGCTTCTTATTTTTTTTTTAGATGCTGCTGAAGTTTCCGTTTGTCCGCTCTTTTCCTCCCTAACAATCTCTGCACGTTCATATCTAATACAAGGAATGAATGGATTAATCCTTACAACATAGCCATAGAGTGCCTTCAAAGGGAAAAGAGGTAAACGCCTTTTTTTGGTGAGGTAAGGCACCTCCCACTTTCTGCTAGACCAAAAATGAAAGAAATCGTGTATGTAATCCGCCCTCAAAGAGAGCTCAGCTCAAGAGGACTACATTCAACAGAAGAACAAACGAAAAAGGAAATATCACTGAATAAAAGCTTATCTGCGGAGGGTATAAAACTCCTGTAGAAAAAAAAAGCCCTTGGTGGTGCATATCGTGGTCCCAGAAGCGGTACGACCACCTCATCCCTCTAGGGAAGCCCATAGCTTAAAGCAGAACTTACAAGCTTCTCACTGACCTCCGTGGAAAAGTGGAAAGATGACTTAGTGAGCGAGGAAAGGATTGTGTATAATTCTCATCGGCCAACCGCAGCCTCCCAAACTACAGAAATCACGAAAGGCCCGTTGGATGGGATTTATGCAGTAGTTCCATCTTATTATAAAGTGTCGTAAAGGTGCTTAAAAGGAGATAGCAGATATGTTATCCCGTCCTCCAGTTGTTACAGCTGGTCTTATCTCGCACAATAGCCCTTTTGTGCTTTAGGGTTATGAGGAAGAGTACGTCGGCCGGACTTCAAGGGCATATACAGAGGGTTGAGTTGGGGCAATGACTAAAATCTCGTTCATTTTCGTGCGAGGGATGACGCGCTCTTTCATCCGAACAACCTTTGTATTCCAGTCGATGGGCAGGATCAGCGCGGGAAGCACATGCTTTTCGGATAGCAGGACACAAAGGGGTTGGCGAGACACTTGCCAATCTGCAGCAGTCTTGTTATTTTACCCGCCTCAGAAGGACGATTTAGAGGATCATAGGGTTTTCAGTCAGAGGTGAAGAATATGGGGGTTTGGGTGGTGCATTAAGAACTCCATGATCGACGGAATAAACTTTTTCACTTCATCAAAAGAACGGGATGGCTTCTGGGTTAACTGAATCATTCTTTGGTGCAAATGCAATTGCTACTGGTGCTTCCCCAGCCACCTCTGTTTCCGGGTCTTTCTCTGGGTCAATAACTGGAATAGGGCAAAGGGTGCGCGCAATAGAAAGCTATCTCAAAGGGCTTGGATTCAGACCAACTCATAGGGATGGGATACCTAACAAGGGCAAGGCCTATTGGGTGAGGGCAACTGGAATCATGCGCATGGCTCCATCCAACCAAAATGTGAGTCTAATCTTCTCCTCGATCCATTAAAAATAAAAAATGAAACCCCCTTTTTAGATTATTACTGACCCCACGATACAGAATCAGAATAGGACCAATAAATACGCTTACGTTATAGAAGAAAGAAAGCGCGAGCCAGAAAGTATAGCTCCAGTTATTATAGCTCCCCGGGTTATACTAGCTAATTCCAACCCTGTAGAGTCGAGGCTTTTACGTCTATAGGCGGCGTAACTTGATAGGTTTAGGCATTCCAGTCATTTCGGTCAGTCCGGTAGGTATAGTCAGAATTGGGATAAATGAAATAAATCTCAGTCGGAGTTTGGTTCATCAGCTGTCTCGATCGAATTGAATTAGCAATCTCTCCCCCAGCTATGGTAGATCTTCCATTGGCTTTCTACCTTTTCTTTTTAGAAGTAGTAGGAGTTCCTTACTTTCCTACCTTTGAATAAATACCTCTATCAACTAGGAAGCAAGACGTCTTGCTTCTTTTTCCCCATGTGGATTCTAAACCATCGTCTTCCCCAGCTTGTTCTCCGTCCGTGGTTACCTTATTCTGGCTAACAGCCTATTTGTGTTGTGCTAACAGGACCAGGACAGCCCTTTCTGGGCATATTCCTTCTACTTTTGATGAAAAAAAAACAACCTATTTTCCTACAACTTATTCTGGAATAACCTATGATCTTATCAATTTATGGCATCGGATCGGCTAAGTATCTTGATTCGTCTAGGTCCTGCTTTAGTCTCTAAGGAAGGTGCCACAAGCAAGATTTCTTAATTTTCTCGGTCCGAAAAAGTCTGTAATGTGAGAACTGCTAACTCGTCTGCTCCCTTTTCTTTCTGTCCGCTGTTCTAAAAGACTCATCCGGGCGAGGAAGAAAGGCGCTACTCTGGGTTCGACCAAGGGATCTATTGCTTCCTGCCCTAGAAGATGCCATACAGTCTGCAAAGGGGGGGAGATGCCTTTCTTGGCACCAGCGAGGTGACTACTTACTTAGAGAAAAGTAGCGGTCTCCCCGAGAAAATGGAAATTGATTAAGACTGACATCTAAGAGTTCTTCTCCACACTTTTTTTTTTCAAGAAATTGACAAAACAAAATGGGGGTGGTACCCTATGCACCTAGAGTGATGCTACTCTTTGACTTCAAAGTCAAGCAGAAAGGACAAATGCCCAAATAAAAGAGGTACGCTAGCGGAAAAGGAAAAGATATAAGCTTTTTTCTAGGATTGATTAGGTCAACAAGCCTTCATCCTTCTGGATCCTATGCCAAAACGGGTACGCTTTTAGTTTGAGAATTGTTGGCAAAGCAACTGCCAGTTCTTTTCTTCTACGCACTGTACTAATCAAAAAACTTTGAATAATGGGGGTATTCTATCAATTCGAAAATACACAAAGAAAGGTGCTCTCTCAGACTTCAGCAAGGATGTCACATACTTGACTCTACCTCTGGCCAGCTAGTTCACACTTCCTGAAGGCGGAATAAAGATCTTTCTTTCTAGTGAAAGAATCTTAGCCTACGCCCAACGCCCAAGAAAAGTGAGTGACAGAGATTAGGACCCACAAATAGATTAGTAAATACTTATTCGATCGGGACTGAGAAGAAAAAAAGACTGATTTTGCAAGAACTTCTCTAAAAGAGATTAGAAGTCAATTTCGTCTTCTGAGAAGGAGCTCTTTTTTCTTTGCTCGGCCGGTGGTCTGGTACGGTTTCTTTCTTCCGCTCCAGAAGAGATTTTCGGAGACATGGAAAGGACGATACGCTAGGCTAGACATCCACAGAGGCACAAGAGAAAGGCAGGAAAGAAGGGGTAAAAGAGCTGGGTCTAGTTCGAGCTATCCGGAAAAACCGGACTCTCCCGTAGATCTGGTAAGGGATTAGTCGTCATCTAAAGCTTGGGGATAGGAGGACAGTAGGGAACTTACCCCAAAAGATAAAAGCAGCTCTAGCTTGCAGGACTTATGTTCCTACCTATGCTAATCCTTACAGCCAAAACAAACTATTATGCGGTCTCCGAATCAGCTGATAGAGGTCCTGCGAAATCAACATTGTTGGAATATCCGCTCTTTGCTTTGCTCTTAAGTCGGGAATGAATTAGAAGACCGAAAGCTCTTTTTCAAATGGCAAGGAGGAAGGAAAATGACTTTTTAAGTGCAAGAAACTGGGAGACGTAGACTATGTTTATTATCCCCGGACTGGGCTATCAACTACTGCTACAAATCCCACTATGAAATACTCGCGAGCACTGACCATATTAACCACTCTTACAGGTTAACTTGCAGTGGATGGGAGTCAAAATGAGACTAGAAAGATATTACCCAAAGTATTTAAGGGTGCCAAGTAAACGGTTAATAACATAAGAGTTTTCCCTAAGAGGGATAGGGTGGCTAAGAGTAAGAACTTTCCTTTAATAACGTGCTAACGGCTAAGGTATAACTTTCTCAGTAGCCAGTGAAATATGGATAGTAGTCATCTCTGTTTCTTGATCTTAAAATTCCTATTTTTTTTATTAGTTATATTTAGGAACTTCACTCGAAGGTCAGTAGTAGTACTAGGAGAAGTAGCTATCTTTATATTTCTTTTAAAGTAGTATAGTAAAATTTCAATCTCTTATGTCTGCTGTCTGCAGTCTTTCTTTCGCTTTCATAAGATGATTCCAAGCTCCCAAGTGAAATGCTATTGGAAAATGCCTTTCCACAAGCGTACTCCGTAGCTACTACTTTTTACCTCCTTGCTGTCCTAGTCTCCCTTTTTGCTTCCTTACTGTACTTTCCATTGCTTTGCTTCTTCCTAGGGATGAGGTCTCGCGAATCCCCCTTCCTAACAGCTTTCATGGAAGAATAGGCGCTTAGGCTTTTTTGCTAGGTGATTCAAAAGAAAAAAGTGAAACCTTTCTTTCTCTTAAAAAGTAACTTTCAATAGCCTAAAGGTTTTTGAAAGGAAGCTTGAGTGAAGTGAACTCTAGTTTCATTACTCTTCCGTAGGTCCAAACATGTGGCTGTCTTACTATCTGTTTGCTTCGAACTTACTTAAGAGGGCCCACTAGACCACGAAATGACTAGGACAGAGGAACAAAGGAGAACACCACCGCCTTACACGACTTCCTGTTATCAAGACATCTCTTCTTTACTTCCCTTTCTGACTACAGCTTTCGGACTACTGGGATTAAAGGAGCTTACTTCCCTTTCTTTTTGAACTAGCTTCATCTTTGTTTCGCCAATAATGCTAGACGAATACCTGACTTCATAGACTGACTAAAGGCACTCATTAGAGTCATCGACTCTTCTCTTGTTGATTGACAATCCCTATCCCTTTTTTTTTATTTAAAATAAATAACGGCAAAGGCACGTTGTGCGGTAGTAGTCTGTCAATTCCAGCTCTTAAGCCAGTTGAAGTGTTTTCGAATCCCTTTACAGAAGCCTTTAAGAGATAGGGGTGGTCTTCATGCTTTGTCTTCCTAGCGCTTCGCACCTTGCTTCGCTATAATGCTAAAGTCGAAAGGTTGATATGAGTGGCACATAGGAGAATACCCACCTCTTAAAGTTTACTAAAAACCTTCCTATATGGACCGTGTGACTTGTTTTTCTAATAGACTATTCCTTCTCCCCACCGTAAGTCGTATATCAAACAAAGCTGCATTCCTCGGTAGTTAGAAGTGTTCTAGAAAGCTTACAACTGACCTCACACTCGATTGCTTATGAGAGACTCCTGGCTTAAGCGCAACAAGAGCTTGCTTGGTTGAGCTCATCCGGTCCTTCTTTTTCTTCATTCCGGGTATGCTTTATCAGTCTGTCCCGACTAGTTATGGACTTGCTATCTATGCCCATTTCTATTTAGAAAAAAGGCCAGTGCAAGCAATCGAATGAGAACTACTAAGCTACTAATAAGTATCGATAAGAAAGCGATATATCTATGCGCTCATCTGTAATGGTCAACTGTCAAACATGGGAATATTAGGAAAACCTTCATCATGGCCGATTTAGTCTAGTCAAAATACGTCTTCAAGCTAGCTCATAGGCAGAGGTGCCTTCCAGTCAAAGCATATTGTAGCCAATCAGAATGAAAGTAGAGCGATCAGTGACATCAGCCTTACCAGCTGCCTTGTCGAGGTAGAAGACCGAGTCTACCTTTTTTTTTCTGCTTTCTATTGCCGCTCTAACGCATCCCTGTGTACTTCAAATGTCTTAGGTAAAGGTCTCTTTTTCGTATATCTACTATACAGAATCATCTTCTGGGCATCCTACTAGCAGCGTTCAGTGCCCCTTCTTCGCTTGCGCCCCTTTGGCAAAGGCCCTAACTACTGTTCTGAGTAACTCCTTGTCTCATTGATCCGAAAAGAAAGGCATAAGTCCCGCGTGTACTAACCCTCTTTCTATATTCTCTTTTGAAATCCCTAAGAGCTAGAATGAATCAAAGCCACGAACCGCTGACTGAATGGAATCTTTGAAAGGACATTTGAATGAAAGTCGGCCAAGGCAAGCACTTTTTTCTCCATCGGATGTTGCCACGGAATCGGGTTCTGTTTTCGAATCACTTTCTGCTGCTCAGTCAGAAGATGCTTTGGTAATAGATTTAGCTTCATCGGAGGATATTCTACTAGAGTCTGATACCGGGTAATCTTCTTCCGTAGACGATTGATTATCTTTCGCCGAAGAGGAGACCTAGCAGAGTCAGCTTAAATAGCTAGTCGGCTTCTATGCCCTTGTCTTTATTGTCCTTCCCTTCTGCAATGTAAAGTAAAGAGTAGTAAAACCACCTAAGGAATAGTTGGAGATTCACTTTAGACTTTCCCCACATTTGGGATCTAGAAGACTGAATTCAGTAAGCTACTTACCTCAGGTTTATCTATCGATTAGTTAGGGTCTTATCCGGG